>JAQGAY010001905.1:0-12338 GCA_034698085.1 Polydesmus angustus
TAAATTACAAAAATAAACTAGAGCATGTATAAAATACTTGTGTTTTTATTAGAACTGGTTATGACATTTAATAAATAAAATACGGTCTCAGGAAACTGGGATAAACATTTACGAACGCCCTGTATATACCGTATTGCTAATAATTAAATTAAAGATATTGATTTTGTTGTCTTAAACAAAAATGAATGCATTTCTAAAAATAATTAATTTGGCGTCTCTTACTAACTTAAAAACTCTTAAAGTGACCATTCTTAAATAAAAATTTTATGAACCGTAAAAGTGTAAAAATAGTTGACATTAATAATTCCATTCTTTACTGAGAGGTGCGGAACAGCATTGTGGGAATAACAACAAAAACAAAAACAATAAATGAAAATTAAATGTTTTTCTTAACATTAGAATGTCTAAGGCGGTCATTTTGACCGCAAAGCGATTTTAAGCTGTGATTACTCAAAAACGGCTAATCACAAGTCATTGAAATTTTATGACTTTTCTTAAGTTTAATAGATATAATTATATAAATACAAAAAATTAGAAGTCTAATTTTTTTAGTTTATGAGCAAATTAGGAGTCTTCCTAGAATGTCTAGCAGCGGTCAAAATGACCGTCATAGACATCCATATGTTTACACTTTCAAATGGAATATCTTTTTTTAAAAAAAATTATATTTTTATTTTTTTATAATTGTAATTTTGTGGTTAGACACCCTTTGACTAAAATTTTAGTACTAGAAATTGTAAACAAGTATTAGAAATACTGTATATTTACGAGTATTTAACAAAATTCCAACGTTGACACGCAAATTATAAAATTTATTAGTGCGCTGAATGCTATTGCGTAGCATGCAGGTGGTCTTGAAATAGAGACCTCCATTGAAAATAAATAAAATAGGACGTAAAATGGGTAGTCAGTGGTCCCAGTCTTATAGTAGAGGTGGTCCAGTATTATAGATGCATTAACATGTTAAAATCGGAGGGAAGTATTTGGGGTGGTCTCAAAACGGAGGTGGTCTTGTATTGGAGGTGGTCTCAAATAGAGGTTTTGCTGTATTAAATATGTTTGCTGCACAAAATGTGCTCAAGATATGAAAAAAAAAATCGTTTTTTATTTACTAAAATAAAGCATTTGTTAAAATTTTCTATGGCGGTCAAAATGACAGCTAATAGACATTCTAGGTAAGTCGAAAACTCAGTCATTCTAGTGTTAATACAGTAGGTTAGGTATTGAAAAAAAAAGTATATACGAGGCAATCGAAATAATTAAATGGTTCCTTTAAATACTAACAAAAACAATAATCCTTAATAATACATCCTTCCCAATAATAATTTTTTTTTCCATATTATTTAATAACTAATTCCTCGCGCTCCATTCGCAGCTGCTTCTTTTATCAATTCTACCATTTTTACGTAAAAAAATCCGACACCGACTCTGGCATAATTGAAACTAACGATTTGCCACTCTCCCCCTTTCCCGCCCTCACCCCCTTGACCACTCTGATCCACTGATCCAGGATTACGAGACAGGGAGATTCCGGATTTATCTCCGCGTTCAATAATTTCCACCGTCCCTTGTTTTCCACCTATTCCTGCTTTGCCGCCAGCCCCACCATCTCCTCCGCTCTCTCCCTTCTTCCCACGGACAATGCACGGACCAGGCTTAATTTTTAAGGAGTCGCCGCGACAGACAGCGCTGGAGGTGCAACTGAAGCTGCCCGCGTTGCATTCGAACGAATAGCCTAATCTCTCGACTTTTTCCGCGAAACGCGTCATGGTTTGTGCCGGTGCGCTTTGCTCTAGTACCGATACTAATTCAACGAAATCTCCGTCACTTCCGCCCTTCCCGTGGCCACCGTCCTGCCCGCGCCCTCCCTTCCCGCCATTCACGCTGATGCTCAGCCGATCTCCGTTGATGAAGATCGCCCCCGTGCCGACGAAACTTCCGGCTGGGCCACCCGGAAGTCCAGCTTTCCCATCCTGGCCTCTACCACCCGCGGAACTTCCCTCGCTGGCTCTAAGTGGACTATGCGACTGTCCATCTAAGCCGTTCAAATTAATCTGGCGACTCTGACCGATCACTTCCCATTTAGGAGCGGTAACCCTGACTTTAAACTCACTGCCCATCGCGATGAAACTGCCGTCTACGAACAGAGTTTTGGCGGCAGAAATTTCGATGTTGCGTAAGTTAAAATTACACGGGTTGCGAAAAAGCCCTTCGCCGTATACAAAGTCACTGAATTTAAGGCAATAGCCACGGAAAATTACTTTGTCGTTGTTTCTATCGCAGGCTGGTTCTAATCTATTTTGAGATTAGCGCTGACGATAATGTCTAAGGTTTTTAAGCGCCAACGCGTTAATTCCACGTTCTCAATTTCGCCGGTGAATTTTAATTTCTCTAAAAATGCGTGGAAATTATTACTATGTATCGAAATGCCTGGCTCACTTTCGTATTGCCCCCAATGGTCGAGGTTGGCCAGGTTATATCGGCTGACCTGGCTTTGGATTTCATAGGCCGACAGTTTTTCGTCGACATTCAATAAAAACGTGTACCAAGTGTGGGCGTCGCGTAAAAATTTCGCCTCTTTGAAAGGTTCTTTATTGGTAAATGATTTTACCCTTATTAATTGGTGCGCACTTAAGGCTTGCATGTATTCCCAATACTCGTATCTTTTCAACGTCTGCTTAAGCAAGTTCTTATCCATATCTAATTTGCTTAAGCGAGCCTGTATGTTACGAAAATACGCAAATAAATCGCCTTCGTTTTTAATTTGGGATAATAAATCTCCAACCACATTTCGCCCATTTCTTAAACGCACTAACAGCGTGTTAGGGTTTTTTTCTTCCGCCATCTCGCGGTCGTAGTGCTCGAATATTTTTTCGGTGGAAGTTTCGAGCTCACTTATTAGTAGGGAATACAGCGTGAGCTGCGTGCGATCCGTAACAAGCTCCGTGAAAGAATGGAAAGATTTAGCGCAAGAATCGCGCGGGTTTATAATTCGCGATAACCACGACGGAGGAGTTTCGAATTGGACATTAGTGGCCACCAAAATAAAATTCAAAATTTCAATTTGCAAAGTGACACTTTCTACTAAATTATCCTCAAAACGGATCCCACTTATCTTAGAAATTGCTCGCTGTAGGATGTCGCTTAACGCTATAGGCCTACTAATACTTTTAATTCCCACGCTGACACTCGACATAATCATTAAGGTATTATTCAAATGGGACGCCAACGCGTTGGCTCGCGAGACATTCACTGTTCTATAAACACTTCCGGAATCTAGAGTTAAATATTCGACTTCCGCTTGGCCCTCCTTAAGTCCCGCGTTGAAGAAATTAGTTAGCGACTGGCTAAACTTCATCAACAAATTCTCGATGCGATTTTCTACTTCTAATTTCGTCTTTTCCGCGTTATTTTCGAACGCTTTTCGAATTTTAAAATAATTTTGCCGCGTAAGTTCTAATTTATTGAACCAAGAACTGTTCACCGTGGTGTTACTAACGATTAGCACGTAGTTTAATAATACGCATTTTCGAGCGGTAGTTTTCACCCTGGCGGCTGATAGTTCCAACTTCATCCCGCGCGCACTTTGACCGATGGTATCGGCCAACGTGGTGACGTCGGTTATAGTTTTAATTTTATCGGTTAACGCGGAAAGTGTATTATAACCCTTCGCTAACGTATCTCGAAATGTTTGAGCTTCCAGCGGTTCAACTTTCGCACTTCCGCTCATTAAAACTTTAATTTTAGCTTCCACGTTTTCGATTTGTTTTTCGTAATATTTTGTTATTAACACATCTATTTCGTCGATGAAAGTGTTTATGGAATTTTTTAGGCTGTTTATTAAATCGGAAGTTGTTCGGTCGCACTCGCGGCGAAGTTCGGTTAAAGTGTCAGCCGCGTTTTTGAACAATTTTATCCAATCGACCGACATGGTGAAAACTTGGTTATTTACTTCAACTAGGAAATTCATAAGCTTAAAATAGTGTTCAATTTTCGCTGTTAATTCATTCAGCGAATCGATATTTAAAATTAAGGCACTGTGTAATTTTATGTTTTCGGCCAATTCCACGGGATTAGTGATGCGCACTGCTTGGGTACTTAACTTAGACATTGACCACTGAGCTTCACTTAATTCATAACTCTGTTTTTGCACTTGAATTGGATCGGAAGTGAATAATGAGCCATCGACGAAGGATTCGATTTCTTTAGTCATGTTTTGAGCCAAATTTCGATAATAATCGGTTATTATTTTCATCGATGCCTCAATATCGCGATTTAAATTTTTCTTAACTAATTCAACAACTGAATTCACGAACTTTTCGAATTCTTCGTTTAAACTCGAGATTTTCATAACTTCGTTTCTAAACAAAATGGACCACGATTGGCGCATTTTGTCATCGTTTTTGTTGCTTAAAAAGTATAAGAAATTTCGCAATTTTAATGTTAGTTTTTCATCGATCGAAATTTTCCCCACACTGGCTATTACGTTTTTATATAATGCGGTTAAATCTTGCACACTTTTTATATTCGCCACTAATTTAGCCATTGCTGCAATGGCTGTGTTTACGTCTGCTTTCATCGCGGTTACTTGGCTGGGAAGAACATTTACGTTGGAGCCGTTTAAATCTAGGCTAATTTTATTTTTCATCAATTCGACTATGTTTTTATGGTGATCGTAAATGGTTCGTCCGAGGGTTGAAAAAAGACCATCGACTTGAGTGGCGATTTTTTCGACTATTGCGTTAGTAGAGTTTTGAAATTCCGCGTTTAAAATCGAAATATTCTGCGCTTTGCTTTCTAAATTCAAAGCCCAGGATTTGGGTAAGGAAAAGGTTTTTTTGCTCACTAATTGCAAAAAGTCGAAAAATTCGCCTTGTTTCGAGATTATATTTATTTCTTGGTTAACGCCTAAGTCTAATTTAAAGGTGGACAGAGACGAACGAATAATTTTAGTTAATTCGGACGGACTTTTCATTCCATTAATTTCCCCGATCAATCTAGAAAGTTCTCGAATTCCCGTATTCAGAAAATTATTCGTTCGTTCGATCTCTTCATTAATCGTATCGGAATCTACGTCATCATCTTGAATGCTAAAATCGTTCAACTTTTTGTTTACATTTTTGACCGACGCATGAAATTTATCTAGTAAACTATGTCCGATTCTATCTAAATTCAGGCCGACTGTTAGGCCGATTTCTTGGACTATGTAACTAATATCGCCTTTCGAGCGGTCGGAAACGGTGTAACCGAAATCTTGGTCATTTTTACTGGTAAATGTAAGGCTATTTAAAATATTTAAAACGTGCTTTTTTCCCTCTTGAAAGCTAGGGATTTTACTCAAAGGTCCCGCTTTCTCCGGCCGACGAAATATGCCGATTCGCGCGTAACTACCGTCGTTATTTCTCAGCAAAAAAACGTTTATTAATTTCACGGCTTGAACTTTTGCGGCGTCGTTTTTTAAGTCATTTCTAACTTCCGTTAAAAATTCGCCAATGCCACTTATAATATCCTCGTCCGAAACTAACACTAGATTACCCTCGTCGTCTTCACTCGCCGAATTTTCAACTTTTGTGGCCATTGCGCAGATACTATCGCTGAATTTATCGATATCCTTGATGAGGTCGGTGGCGTGCTCCAGGAGGTCCTTGAAGTCCTGTCGGTCCACTCCTATGCGCAGGGAAGAGTGGTTAATGACGAAGACTAACTTGACCTTGTGGGCGTGGTCGGCCACTCGCTTGATAAAGTACGTGATGGCCAAGTCGTGGCTGGTTTGTCGCGTGTCCTTGAAGCCGGGACAATCGTAGTAAGCGTTGTCGGTGCTGTTGTCGATGACCAGTTCCGGAAACAAAGTCTTGGATTCGATGGTGGAGTTTCCGATCTTTACGTTGCCGTCTTCGATGCGGAAGCTCTTGTCCGCACTCTGCACGGAGATGAGCTTGTCGTTGTCCCCGAACAGCCATTGGATGATGGTGGACTTCCCACTTCCGGTGTTGCCCACGATTAAAGCTACGTCCCTCTGCTGGCTTAGGATAATATTTCGCTGTCCTTCTTCTAATAACTCGAAGGTTGTTTTGATTTCGTTGATTAGTTGTTCGTGGTCGATGCTCGAATTTTGAGACGTTGAAAAATGAATGTTGGTTGATGTTATTAAGCTCAAAATCTTCTTCATCTTTAACGAAGATGCGGCGAAAAATTCCAATTACTATAGTATTCACATAAAAATTAAAATTATTTCAAAACGTAAATAAAAATGAAAGTGGATAATATAGGTTATAGGGTGTTCGTTGGATGACGATAGTTTTGAAACATGAATAAATACGGTAAGTCGAATTTTAATGAAAATGAATTTTTTATATTTACATTAATTAACACAAGTCATTTAATAATAAAAAAACAATTTTTAAAATATGACCTCTACAACTGAGTCGGCAGGTATTAATGCCAATAAAATTCTCACTGGTGTATTTAAAATTATGCACAGCTTAAATCTGACACTTTAACGGCATCTACCATAGGATTAATAGAAATTCCCTTAACGTAATTCTCCTTTAATAATAAAGAACAATTTTTAAAATATGACTTCTACAACTCAGTCGACACGTATTAATGCGCTTAAGGAAATTTAAAAAAATTTGCATTAATCCTATGGTAGATGACGGCACATGCCGAGATTCAGTCAGCAGCTGCAGGATAGAAGGCCGCAAAAGCTTTAGCCGTCAAAGTGAGCACGTTTACACGTGCCGACTCAGTTGTAGAGATCATACTCTAAAAATTGTTCTTTATTATTAAATGAGAGGTGTTAATTAATGCAAATATAAAAAAATTAATGTATTTTCAATAAAATTCGATCGATTTATTCATGTTTTAAAACTATCGTCATCCAACGAACACCCTATATTTAACTTACCAAAATTCAAGATTTACTTGTAAAATTACCTCGATGATTTCATAAATAATAATATTGAAAAATCCTAAACAAGTTTTTGCAAACAAAATTTTTATTTTGATTAAAAATGAAGAAAATGTTTAACTTACGTGAGATGTTTTTCCAAGCAGCCTTTCTCGTTTGAAATAATTTTTAAATAAGTGAGAAGAAAAAGTGCGTCATCCTGTGCATCCTGCTTTGTGTACAGTCTTGTTTATCTAATAAAACGCCAGATGATAAGGGAAGGGAACAAATTGAACTGTTATTTTGATGCGACTTTGACTCGATATTTATAGCTTTAGCAATAACAATAAATAATATTATTATTGTTAGAGATATTAATATCAGATTTCTGAAAATTTCGCCATAATTTTCGAAATTTGCAGAAATCTGATATCAAAAAAATAAAAATTGTTTAAGGAAAAAGAGAACGATAATGATTTTATTCTTTAGGGGGAAAAACCAATTTTTTTTAAACCAAAGTAGCCTACTTAAAATAAGGGAGCAAACCTCTCGATAGTAATGCATGAAAAGGTGAATATACCGTACTGTTAAAAGATTAGCTCAGAGCCGTGGCGTGACGTGATGCAAAGACGCAGTTGCATCAAGCGCCACCATTTGCGGGGCAAAAACTGAGAAAAATAATTATTATTGTTAACAAAAAAAATTTACAGTATTTCGTATAAGTGGCAAAAAAGAAAAATTTGGAAGAAAAATTGTGACGAAAAAAACGTTTTTGACCAAATAAGTTTTGATCTAAAATATTTTTGACAAAAAACATTTTTCTTAATAAAAAAAATGTTTGATTAAAAGAATTCTTGACCAAAAAAATTTACCTCAAAAAAATATTACGGTAACAAAAAAAAATTTTTCTCAAAAAAATTCTTAAACAAAAAAAATTTTCTCAAAAAAAATGTTTGACCAAAAAATTTTTTCTCAAAAAAAAATTGACAAAAAATTTTTCTCAAAAAAAAATTTTTCAACCAAAAAATTTTTGACAAAAAAAAATATTTTTTTTCAAAAAAATTGTTGACCAAAAAAATTTTTGATCCAAAAAATTTCACGCCTCGCTATGTCGACGCTTCATTAATACAATGCATAGAATGCTATAGTTAGCCGAAGGGGGCGACATTTATTTCATCTTCGAAGGCTTTCCCTTGACGACGGCAAAAACACCCTTAACATATTAATAATAATATTGCGAAAAATAGGTAACTTAGCTGTCCAAAAATAAATTTTGAAAAAAAATTTTATTCAAAACAAAATAAGCATAAAAGCGAATAACTATAATAATTATTGTATTCATTACCGGTATTTAAAATAACAATAAAAAAAATCTAATAGAATGTAAACAAGAAAAGTTTATAATTAATATTAGATTCAATAATAATAATAATTATTATTATTTTCAAATTAATTCAAGTACATGTAATAACATAAGCAAATAGTTTTTTTTTTTTAAAGTTTAAGATTATTAATTAATTAATATACAAATTGATCATAATAGTCGAAATAATAATCGTGCGCATTTTGTCTAACGTAACTACCGGAACCGACTATCTCTATAGAAACTTGATCTTTAAATTTAATTAGTTCAGCGAATGAAAAAGTTCCGCGCGAAGGTTCAACTAGCTTAAGCGTCCACATAGCGTACGGACTAAGCATTAAATTTCCAGCTTTGATTTTCCGATAAACTTCATTTTGTTCCACCGGTTCTCCATTCGTCTGCTTTTCGAAAGTATATTCCAGACTTTGACTTTCGCTATTGAACACGTACATTTCGTCCTTAAATCTATAATACGAATTCCCCATATGCGTAGCTCTGATAGACGAACCGTTCAGCTTCTTATCTAAATCACTCTGCGCGGTTTGATTATTTACTTTCAAACGAAACTTAACCAAGTTAAACTTAATGGCGTCCTTATCTTTATCGCTACTTTCCACATCCGCTTTCAACGAAATCTCGCTCCCACTTAACAACCCGTAAATCTCTTCCCTAAAACGCTCGTTACTCCACGTAAAAAACGGCGCGGACGAAGCGTAATCGCTGTCGAATTCCGTCTTAAAAATATTAGAATCTCGATCGAAAGTACCAGACTTGTACTTTTGAATTTTATGCTGAATATCTTGAATCTGTTTCCCGGCGTTGGCGATCACGTTCTGCAGATTATAGCCGTCGCTGGGCACTAAATGTTCCGGCAACTGAAACTCTTCTAAATACAGATGCGCGAAAGGAAATAGCCATTGCTTCAACGCGCTGATAGCTACGTCGTAATCGTTAATCACCACGTTAGAATTAATAGCGATTTCCAACTTTTTTACCGCCGCATCCAGCGCCGGATCCCCCGCCAGCTGTATAGCTTTGGCCCCGGCTGAATTAATGTCGTTCAAATAGTCGGCTAAGTGTTTCTGTTCCTCGTAGTTCTCTATCCTATCGTACACGTTGATGAGTGTGGTCATGGCTTCTTCTAATTTTTCGATGGACCTGGCTAAGTAGTCCTCCACTTGAAAATCTTTAGTAAACTTACGCAACGTGAGTTTGGCGTCTCTCAACGTGCTTTGTACTCGCCATTTACTGACCTCTAAAGCCACCGGAGATTTATTTTTAAGCTTTTCGGCCACCTCGTCCAAGCCCTTCTCCATGTTCTTGACCATAGGAGCGATGACCTTGTAGATGTCCTCTTCGTATTTCGCTAGTTTTTTCACGTTTTCCTCGGCCACTTTGACCGCTGCACTGGCCGCGTCCAACTTTTCTTTATCGTTCTTAAATTTATTATAAATGTCGACGGATGTGGTGGTGAAAGTGGCGATCATGTTGACTTTATCCATGGTTTTCATGGTTCTCACGAATTTTTCGTCTTTCACGGTTATGGTTGCTTTTAATTCCGCTTCCTTCTTCTTCAGCGAACTTTTTAGTTCCTCTTCTAAAACGCCGAGGTCAGCGGCGTCGTATTCGCTTTGCTTCCGCAGACTATCGAATCTCGTCCTGATATTATCGATGTCGTCCACGGCGCCGATAGTTTCTTTGCCGATAGTGTCCATTTCTTTAGTAATCTCGTCTAATTTCAGCTTAAAATTAGCTATTTTCTGGTCCTTGGCCGATTTCATTTGCGCCCCGATCGCTCCCAAATCCGTTCTCACCCCTAAGGGCAACGTGGTCATTTGATTGGTCCCTACGTTACTATCTAAGACGAAGGATTCGGTGACGGTACTGGCGCCGCCGACCACCGCCCCTACCCCGGTGCCCACCGGCCCTAAGAAACTAAACATTTGGCTGCACATTTTAACCACGCTGAAAATGCCGCGGAAAACCATGGCGTTAGCTAACTTGTTCTTCCGCTCCACCGCTTCCTCTCGCTCCTCTTCCGCTTGCGCCAACTTATCTTTAGTCTCCTGTATTAATTGATCGATTTGTTTATCTAATTCGGCGTTGACTTTATCTATTTCCGGCGTGATATCCTGCTTAATAAACTGGTTAGCCTCCTGAATCTTATTCTCTAAGCGCTTTTTGTAGTTCTCGTTGTGTTGGTTGATGCTGGCTACTTTGTTAAACTCGGTTTGCAACTGGCTTAAGTCTTTAAACTGTGTGGAAACTAAGTCTAAGTACAGGGTGATATCGGTGATTAAGTTGGGTTCGGAATTGTTTTTTAGCACGTACATTTTGCTGAGAGTGGCAGTGTACAAGTAGCCGTACAGTTTTTTGTATTGAGCTGAGTTTTCGTCGGGTTTTGGGTTTTTGGCGTATTGGCTAATCCGGGTTAATAATGATTGATAAAAGGGATAGAAATCGATTGATTTTTTGAGGCTGAAAAACTGCTGTTCTAACCTTTCGAAGTCGTTAACTATGCTTAGCGCGCTATATAAGCTCTGCACTCCGGAATGTGTTTCTAGTAGGGCGTAAAAATCGAGGATGCTTTGTTGACGCAATTTGTTGGTCGATTTTTCGCGCAAAAAATGCTTCAACTCGTTTATAACGAACGAATTTTGTTGAGGAGTTGAAAGTGCCGCCGCGGTCGAATAAGCGAATCTTTTTCCATGAGTCAATGAGATGTTATTATTATCTTTGTCGATAATTTCTAAGTGTAAATTAGCATTGATCGAATTATCCTCGTAATTAATATTACCGCAATTAACTTCACTATTGGCGTCGTTGGTGCAGAAATCCACCGAGAATATACTTGGAAAGTTCATCATCATTATCATAAAAATTAGCTTAATATACGACATTTTTATAACAGGAGCTTATACGATTTTATTTTTGGTTATTTCCTAGCTTGCTTTCTTTTTGAAACTCGGTCAATTCCTTTTAAAAATATTAAAGACATAAAATTGATTTTATTGGACTAAATTAATAATTTATTTTTTTTAAAAAAAAAGAAAATTAGATTTTACTTACATGGTAGTTAGATAAATATCGAAAACAAAAAAATTAACTTCGTGATTTTAGCGGATTAATTTCTTCTTTCTTAAATTAAACAAACATAATTATATTTTATAATAAAGAAACAAATAAAAAATATTTGACTGCACCTTTAATATCCCTGTTATTTAGAAAGCTTGAAAATGGTTGGCGAGACACAACTTTCAGCAGCAGCTTTAAAAATAATGGAAAAATTAATATTTTTAATGAAGGAGAGAAAAAAATTCTGAAGGGCAGAGAGAGAGGTGGAGATAGAGAAATAGAGAGTCAGTAGTGAAGTCCAGTGAGGGTCAACGTTCTTTGAAGTTTAAAAGAAGAAAAAATGAGATAATTTCACAGTTTTTATCAGCAAAATAAAAATATTTAATTGATATCGGAGACTTGTCACTTTATATTATTATTAGTAGAGAAGACATTTTTGTTGGTCTAAATCTGATAAATAAAATTCGCTAACTTTGCTACGTTCATCTAGCTTATCTTGTTTCCAAAGTGAATGATAGAGGGGTGTCACATTTTTTTAAAGAAATACTGTAGTTTTTTTTTTTTTTTTTTTAGAAATAATTGTTTTTTTTAAAAAAATTGTTTGCTTAAAGCAAAAATAATATTAATAAAAAGAAAAAAATTGAAAGGTAGACAAGTTCTTCTCAGGCAAACCGGAAGTACCCAAACACAAGTTTGGCATAACCGACATTGCTCTGAACAAACTCGGGTTGAGTCAGCAAAATAATATCAAATTTGACCAAACCTGTTTTGATAGAACCTGTTTTGGCCTTAGAGATCAAATTGCTTGTCACTAAATTTTATGACTGTGTTCAATACCTTTATTGTTTCGCTCATTCGAACAATGGGTCTTAATTATTTGTCATTTTTATGACGCAAATTTCATTAAAAAGACTAAAAAAAAACAACATGTTTATAACGTGTGTCCATAAATATACGACGTTTAGAAAAAGAGAATAAAGAAGTCAAATTTTAATGAAATTGAATTATTTT
>JAQGAY010001906.1:0-12338 GCA_034698085.1 Polydesmus angustus
CACCTCTAGGAGGAACCGTACAAAATGCTTAACTGCGCTAAGCAGCTTACTCCGGGCTGGATAATAAGAGAAGACCCTAAATAATTTTAAGAGCGGCACTGAATTGCAATTCACCACAGAAAAAAAAAACAACAAGTCGAGAATAACCTAATCTCCTCATTTGGAGAATGACATCATTCTAAAATAGAATAAAAAAAAAAATCTGGTAAAAAAAAGACATTGAGATGAGGAAACTGAACGTTAAATTAAAAATAAATACATGCACGTACATTTACTTAGTTTTTTATTACTTCAAAATGTTTACTTTAGTAATTTATTTTTTTGATCTACTTGAACAAAAATTAATCTTTAGTCCAAATTAATAAAATTATTCGTTTCATCATTTCCAAATTAATTACGAATACTTTTATGTTCTAGACTTTTGTTAAGGACTAATATTTTGTCATTTTTTATCTTAGAATTCCGCCAAAACACTACTGTATTTATAAAAAAAACCCGGAATATTTGAATTGCCCTGTTATTAACTACTTAAATTTGATAAAATATTAATTAGCCTTTTATTTTATTATTTAGTGGTATAAAAAAGTGGATTTGCTCATTTGCATAATTTTTCCTATTTGGGAGGGCCAAGGAGATATACAGGAGCGTCATATTAAGATTTATCAAAAGAGAAACCAAAAACTTGAGGAGAAAATAAATTTTGCGCATCCGCTACTTCATATTTATTTTTCCAAAAATATTTTACTAATTTGGTGTATTTTAAATACGATTTTAAGGCGCATAAAGACGAAAATTAATTATTTTGGGAAACGAGACAATTCTAGCACCTCATTTTCCAAAAATTTGCATCTAATTAATTTTATTATTTCAGAAAAGTTACATTTAGAAAATGGATAAAATGTAATTTAAATAAAAAAATTTCATTTGCTAATATTTTTAGCACAACTACCAATAGGCAGTTTAAATTCATACACTGCCTCCTTTCCCGCAATCTCATCTTAAGGCCCTACCATATTGGCCCTACTTTGTTGTTATCTGCCCTCAAATTATCAAACAAGTTAGCTGGGCATCTCAATTCTCTGCTCTTATACTGTAGAATTCAAATGCGCTCTCCTATTTAAATTATTTAAAGTCCAACTTTTATTTTTAAATTGTCGAATTGTGTACCTGTATAAATTATAACTACCGTACAAAATCTTGCGCAATAGCAATGCCATACTGAAAATATTTTACGTTTTAATTGTCTCTGTGGCAGCGTTAAGACCAACCGGCAAAATGTCCTCGAAAAAAATTTAATGCAGCGTACCAAGACTGAGGCTAAAATAACCTCGACATAAAATGTCCTAGGGCAAAAATTACTGTCCCAAGATTAAAAGTGTCAGGGTAAAATGCTTGGCCAAAAATGTCCGCGCAAAAAGGTCATGGATTAACTCTTCATCAGGAAAAAACAAAATAATAATTACAAAATAACAAACAATATTTATTTATCTTCGTCCACTATATTTCTCCATACAATGTAATTTGCACCTCTTTCCAAGCATTTTTGATACCAAAACAAGCGCATTTTGTTAACCACTCCATAAAAATTTGCCGCCAACTTTCGCACATCAATTTTTTGTTTAATCAATTTACAGTGGAACTCCAATATTCGTCCCCACCAATATCCGTCATTTTCGAAAATTCGTCATGTTTTTTCTTGTTTAATATTCGTCACATTTTTGACGCAATTTTCAGTCAGGTGATCGTCATTATTTATAGTGGAAATTTTAAAAATCATAGCAAAAAAAAACAATTTAAAAAATTCGTTAAAAAAACGAGTGCTAACGCGAGTCGTCTGAAAATGCTGATAAAATTATGATCACAGCATCAACACAAGTAAATCTAGGATATAGTTAAAGCAATATTAAGTGATTAATATCTCATTAATAAGCAATTAAAAGATTTTTGCAAAGATTTTTGAGTTATTTTGTTTTTTTTTAAAGTTACGTGCAAAATTCAATGCTGGGAACGGATTAAATCATTTTCAATGTATTCTTATGGGGAAAATGTGTTCGATATAAGTCATTTTTGCTATTCGTCCATTTTTCTGGAACGGATTAATGACGAATATTGGAGTTCCACTGTATTTTATTTATCAATTCTCATTTAAAAATTGGTTTTTCCATTTTTTTTTTTTTCTATTTTTTTTTTTTTTTTGTCATTTTTTTTGCTTAATTTTTTGTAACTTTTGTTAAGTTTTTTCCCAACATTTTTTATAAATTTTATTTTTAATTTGGTTATCAATCCTTTTTTTTTTTTAGCAATTTTATTCAATTTTTTTTCAGTTTACTTATTAAAATTTTAAAAAAACTTGATCTGCAAAATTTGGCGGCACATGTTTACAGAGTGGTTTCCAAAAAACTCTAGTTTAGATATCAAAAATGCTTGGAAAGGGGTGCAAATTACAGTGTATGGACAAAAATAAGGGTACGAAAGTAAATAAATATGGTTTGTAATTTTTTAATTATTATTTTGTCTTTTCTTGAGTAGGGAAACTTACTTCGTAGCAGTAATTATATTTGGCACGGTCAAGTGAATAATTTTGGATCATTTGTCAATTATTACAATAAAACAAAATTAGGCCCAATTTCTGCTTGTTAATTATTTTGATAGTTTCACTAAAGCTTTACCAGCTATTAAAACAAGAAATTTAATAAGACGAACAATTTTTTAGGGGGGGAGGGGGGGGGGGGAAGGGGCAAAGTCTGTCAAAATTTGTAATTTCTTTCCCCGGCCCTGGGCAAGAATAGGCGCAAATTTTTTTTTAAGAAATAAGACAAATATTGCATCTTTTTGGCCATTTTTTCTGTGCAAATGTCTTTTTGACCCAGCTCCTGGTAAAAAAAATAATATACCGGTATGCTAAAAATATGCGAAAGGGTTTTTTTATTCTTTAAAAAAATAGTACCGTAATTAAAGTTAATTACAAAAAAAAAAAAAAAATTCACTAAATGTTTTTACTAAATGGTACATGAATCTTTCAAAAGTTTATCCAGCAAAATACTTGCCATGGCAACCACATTCTTATTACATACTGTACAATAAAAATAGGGTAACTGCGGACAACGTAATTTTCTAAATTTTGATTGGCTATAAATCTAATGTTAATCGTAAAATTAGAAATAAATATTTTAAAAGTCACATGGCTGAAACATAATTCAAAGGCACATAACCCTGCCTTCCATTTTGTAATCTTCCAATCCACCAAATTTCATTTTAATAAATAAAATATCAATTTCATCTCCTGATAAAAATTGCAACTAAATCTACCTCTGATTTAAATATAGGGTCATTAAATAAGGATGTAAATTTAGAAAAATTAAACGAGTTATTCATTTTTCTAAATTTACATCCTTATTTAATGCTATTTAATTAATTCAGATGAATATTATTAAACCCGCATAGATAATCTTTCATTTAAAAAAAAATTTTTTATTTGCAAAAATGTTGATTTTATTAGCTATCAAAATTAGCAAATTGCTACGCATCACCCTGTACTTAGATAAGTTTATGAGTTGGAAAAATAATACACTTGCTTATTTATCCTTTAACAATAACTTAAGAGTAGGGCTACTTTTACGTAGACGGTTTGGTATAGTATTACTGTAAGCGATACTTTAAACGAGGTGGAGCAATAGCTTTAATGTGATTTTTTAAAATAAATTATTAAGAAAAACCAAACAATAGTCAGTTTTCCATTTCTGTGGCAAATCATTTGAGCAACTCTGGACCGCTCGTAAAATTATTCTGGATAATAATCCCCTGTGGAGCTTCTTACACCACTACAGTGTATTTCCCAATCAGTAACCCTGTTCAAGGCCTACTACGAGTAATTTTTTAGTTGTTTAAATTCATATACAGAACTTTATAACATAATTACAGTAATTCACTGCAATAATAACATACCTATTAATGGCATTTTGCAATAATGATGCTATTAAATCTCTATCCGCGCTGCAAATTCTTATTGGAATCAGTGTTGTGCGGAAAGAAATGCACTTCCGCTGTCGCCAAAATGCACTGCATGCAGCCTATGGCAATTTATTTAATAACGCTTTTCACTAAATGGCGAAGCTCTGGTCCCAATTACGGAATTATTGTAAGGTATTAATGTACTAATCACTTATGTATCCGATTATCTATCAAACGATGGAGGTTGATCAAGTTGAATTTCCATCAGTTACTGTTTGTTCTAACAACTTATTTCCAATGGATAAGTATAGTCAGATTAAGGAACTTCTTAATTCTTTAAATGGAACCGGAAAAAATTCATTAATTAATTGTCGTGATGGTTGTAAAATTACACATAAACATTTTACGGTGTTCATCAATGTTGTTATGAATAATGTTTAGATGAACTTACATATTGCCAACTTTTGTTTGAAGCTCAACCATCAAAAGCACGAATGTCATTGGGTCCTCTTTTACAGTCATACATGCCAACATGCTATTTTACTATTGACAATCAGAAAATTAACTGCAGGTTACCTATTTATAATTATTTTTTGATTTTAATTCATTTTAAATATTTATTAATAAAATTTAAAACTAGCAATCTTATTGAGTAGTCACTTGGAAAACTTGGGAATTGTGTTACAATCAATGGGGGAATATTGGGTGAGAGAGATGAGGAAGCAAATATTACAAGCTAATATTATTAACAAAAATAAATTATAAATTTAAATATTAAATTTGACTAAAATATGTGTTTAAGTTTAACCATAGAATTAAAACTGAATGAACCAGCGAAAGCTTTATTAATTGATGACTTTGGTGAAATAGTTATTATTCACCCGAAAGGAACTTCGGCTAATAATTATCAGTTCAGAAAAAATTTAATCATAAAGCCGAGCCATTTTTATGAAATTGCTTTTACAACTGTAATTGGTTATTATTTTACCTAATTTTTAACATTTAAATGTTATACTGTATTTGAGATTTTAGACTGTGCGCGAGCACTTACCAGAGCCATATCCCACTAAATGTGTCTCTCAGACAGATTCATTTCATCAATGGAGAAATTTGTTCCACACTCACGAAGCACTTTATTTATACACCTTAAGAGTAATAATTAACTTGAATTTGAAAAATTACTATTAACCATTGGTTGTATGTTTCAGGAGTGTTTGGCATCTTGTAATTATAACCATAGCTTACAACAGAGGTGTTTAAAATATATTGAATTTGAATCGCAAGGACGTTTAACATATGATTATAATCTAGGTACAGATTTTCATTTTATAATTTTCTTTTTATTATTACCGTATTATCTTTTATATATTTTTTAATTTATTTTTCATTTTTCCATATTTTTCCTTTTGTGTTTGAATTTCAGACGATTGTTGTGTTTCAAATAACAGCAGTCGACCAGCATGAAATTGCAGAATACCTTGCAGGTATTATTTACTTAAGTAATATAATATTACATGTCATGGTACTTGCAATAGGCTGTATGTCGAAATATTTCACTTTTTTAATGCACCATTATGACCAGTCTAGTAATCTACACAAGCTGCAATAAGTTCTATTACCATAGAACCAATGAGATATCGACAATTCCCTATTTGAAAGTAAAACATACATGCTGTTCTTAAAATTTTGACTTTTGCCTAAAAAGGTAGCCTACTTTAAGAAACAAATGGTTGCATTTCCATTTAGCATATTTGTGCACACTTAACTTAAATAAAAAAAAAATTTTGTTTTGGTGTTACATAAATTTTGTGAAAAAATCAGGCGACAGAAGGAAATAAGGCAATAACGTATCTGGCCATTCCTTAAAAATTTGATTTTATGACATGCAGCCTATTGCAAGTACAGGTATCCCTCGCTTAACACGGCTTCCTACAGCACGGATTCATTCTAACACGGAAAATAATTTAATACCTTTTTCACAGACCACGGTACCCTACAACACGAAAATTCGGTCTTACACTGAAAAATATTCCGTGTTATACAAAACCTAATACATTTTCTCTCTAAAATGGTTTCAAACACTCTAAATTTCTAAAACATTCTAAAACGCTCTCAATTACTGCTCTAACATGCTCTCAAGTGGGCAGTGATGACGAAAATTAGTATGTACATAATTATTTAAAGTTAAAACTATTACACTATTTATTGTTAATTTACTTCGAAATTTATGAATTGTTTAGGACAAAAACGTGCATTTTACATGTTTTTGTTATGGTTTTTTAAAAAAATGACTTGTATTTTTTTCACAAAGCTTTTTTAGAACGTATTCCCCCCCCCCCCTCTTTAACAGTGAATGTGAATCTCCTATAACACGGTTTCGCCTAACACGCAATTTTCCAGGAACGTATTTACCGTGTTAAGCGAGGGATACCTGTACAGCGACATATTAAGTGCAGTATACACAGCCTTTAAGGTTATTTGTGGTCATTTTTAGTGAAATAGAATTTGAATTGGAAGTTGTGAAACAAACCAAAGCAGGAGAGTATACCGGCGATACCTTAACTGATTTTGACGAGTACTATTTCGGCGAAAATCTTGGGCAATTTTTAAATTATACCGCGGTTATAAAAAGTTGGCTGAAATTATACCAAAAATCAATTAAATCGACTATAACAAAAGAAGTGGCCGCTTTTAAAGTAATTTTATAATAATGTTTATTTGTCATAAATTATTATTTCAACTTTGCAAGATAAACTAATAGAAAGCATTATAATATACTTTTTAGCTTTTCACTCTTTTGTCTGACATAGGAGGGACAATGGGCTTGTGGCTCGGCATCTCAGTTCTCGCCCTAATAGAACTCAAATGCGCTCTCCTATTTAAATTATTTAAAATCTAATTTTTATTTATATATTGTCGAATTGTGTACCTGCACAATTATACCAATGCTACACTGGAAATATTTTATGAAATAGGCTCTGGCAGCATTAAGGCCAATAATAAAAGACTGGATGGCAGATTGGAATAGTTCCTAGTCCTAATACGTATTTTATTCTTTATTATTACTGTATTTCTTTAAATTATAATTATGTACGAGGGCAATACTACAAAGAAGCGGAAGTAGCACCTTCTGAATTTCACATTTTTATCTCCCTTAAAACTCATATGGGTGGTAGAAAAATTTTAATTAACAAATATGCAAAAAAAATAAGGAATGACCTGAAAGATGGAAACGGCGGGAAATAAATTTTCTTTGCAGAGAGTCGCAAAAACCTTGTAAAACGGCTCAAAACTTGCATAAAACGGAAAGACAAATACATGGAAAAATAGCTTACATGTCTACCAACAAAAGCCTGTAATTGTTTTTTAAAACAAAATTTTTTAAAAAATTAGAAAAATCAATTCCGCTTCTTTGTGGTATTGCCCTCGTATGCAGTACTGCTCGTATGCAATAATTAGGCCTATGTTTCATTTTATTTTAAATTATTTTTGCGTTAAATTACCAGGGATAAAGCAGTTTTGCGCAATCTTACAGAATTTTGTAGCATCATTCAACTAATTTATTGAATTTTAAGTACTAAGTAACTTTTAAAAATTCTATAATTTTTCATATGCAAAAATGCCAATCATAGAATGTTCGGTAAGTACCGATTTTCTCCTAAAATAAGACTGTCTTATACAGTATTTATTTTAAAGAAAAAAACGCAATGGGTTTTATTTTTAAGGTACGTCTTATATCTTTAAAAACTGTGCTAAAACTTTAAAAATATTTAAACTTTTACATAATATTACATTAAAAAAAATTTCATTTAAATAAATTTGCATTTTTTAATAAATAAATTGTTATTAAAAATGATAATTATATAAAAAGATTAAATAAAACCACCCTATAAAAATATTTACAGTTGTAGTTAACAAAAAAAATAAAATACACTAGATTTTTCAAAAGGGCTAATTTTTGGGGCAACAAAAAACAGTATTGGGCTTATTTTTGGGGGTAACTGGTAATTAGTTGCTTTAGTGCAAACTCATATAAAAAAAGTTGTACAGAATATTCTGCATGAAACGAGTAATGGCATGTTAAAAACAATACGGTACCTCTTTACACAAAATAATATTATGAATTAAAGTTGTTAATCATTTTACTTTATTTAAAATTTTAAATTCAATAATAATTATGTAACATTTGTTTATGCTTTAAGCTATATAAATTTCTTAAAAGTAAGCCGAGTTTAATTAATTAATTACGTAATTACAATCGAATTGCACCATACATTTGCTTTCGATTTTATGAAAATATTCAAATTGTATTGCGTGCTGTATAGATAGAGAAGCGATGGAAATAAAAATTCAATTCAATGTTATGGATAGTTGGAATGTCACGTGTAAAGTAAAAGAAGCTTTGCGTAGAAGCAATGTACAGTCATAGTTAATGAAGCCCAAGCCAGTTGAGATGCTGATAGTTGACAACTTTTAGCAATATCTTCTGGTGAAATTAATGCAAAAAGAGATAATAAAAATCTTAGTAGCCTATCAGTTACAAAAAAAAATTATTTTTGCCCATTAATTAATTAACTGCCGTGCAACGTACCGTAGTATTAATTTTTTTAAAAAAGGGTTAATGGTAATAAAAAGTTTTCAATGAAATAGAATTTGTTTACTCTGAAATTATATAACAACCTTAAAAGTAATTATTTTTTCATCATAATTATTATGGCATTATGCTACTACGGTAGGGCCCTGGGGCAGCAATCTCAATCCTTTGTGAATGTTTCAGAATGCCACCAGCATTTTCTTTTACTATAAAACCTACTTTATATAATTAGTATAAAAGGTGCTAAAAAATATTTTATAAATAGCTCGAAGTTTAATAAACCAACATGACAATCTTAATATAAATTTTGTGATTTTAGACCGGTATTATAATCATTGGGTTTAGGTGAACAAAAGAGAAGTCATAATTTCCATGTCTTGCTGAGTCACTTGAAACCCATTGAAATCTTGAACCAAAGGAGAACTTAAAAAATCATTTCCGAAATATCTGGAAATTGCAATAGTCAATAAATAAATATCCAGCACTTTTCTCCATCTTTTTTGATCGACATGTCCGTAATAGTCCCACTCGTAGTTCCTAAAAACCAGTTCAATGTTGTCATTGTTTTCCACGTGATCTAAAAATTCCACATTTTATTACATTGCATTAGTTTTATTTGATCAATGGATTATAAATGGTTTACCATTGTCCAATGCGAGTAAAGCAAACAAGAGATCTCTTTCTGTGTTGTCCACTTTGAGCTTAATGCATTTGTTGACCAGGTCAAAACATTTATCGAAAAACTCTCCTACCAGGTCCTCGGCTTGACGATGACCACTGCTAATTCGGTTCCACACCACGTGGTCTCGAGTTCCCACAGGCAGCTGCGGCCAGTTGATAGCCGCTCTCATTAGCAAGATGTTGCAGCAAATGTCGTGAAACAAAGACGTCGACATTGTATTTAACTAAATTAAATAAAACACGGCGCAATTTTAAATGTGCTTTTTTGAAAAATAAAAATAATGTAATTTGCTTACGTCATCGTTTCCAATTATTCGAATTAGAAAATGCATGATCCGAGAAGCTAATGAATCAATTTGAACAGTAGTTCGAAGATTGTTCATGTGAAAAAGCTGGGACATAATGGTTGTACTGACATCAACAGACTGAAATACGGTAACATGTGTGTTTAATTCGTTCAGTGGAAAAAGTTAAACACGGCATGTAAAAAAAAAAAATTTAATTTATAATAAGGAGCACATTGTAATTGTTTTAATTTGATATTTGATACGGTAGTTCAAAAATATAACTTTACCAAAGAGAATGGTTTAAAAAATCGATTTGAATAATATTATAAGTCTTTATTTATTTTTTTTTAAAGTACAATTTACCTGATTAAAACATGAATCATAAACTGCTGAGTATTGATGAATGGCGATTTTATGAAATAAAGTTAGCCTAGGTTTTCGTTCTCGGCAAGAAGACATCTAAAATAAATATTGTAATAATAAATAGAAATAATATTTCTATAGTTTATTATTTTGAATAAATTCTAACTCGTTTGTTTTAATAATTACTTTGCAATTTTGACAAGGAACGCGAGATGATCTGCATATTTGGCACTCCATTTTTTAAAATGACTTTTAAGAAGAATTTTTAGCTTAGCCTGCTAAATAAGAAAGTTAATGCTGGAGTAAAAGCCTACGTGCATTCGTTTGCTGTCCTTTGATCCGAGTGGATGACGTGCAAAAAGACATGAATGCAGCTGCTTGGTCCCTTTCGGTTCAAAGATGAAAACAACGCCAAAACACAATCGTAATTTATTATCTGTTTCCTTCTACTGTATATTGCTTTAAAAACATTTTTAGATATCAAGATCAAAGATACAGAAATGTTTTTTTAAAACCAAGTATCCCTCATAAAATAAATGTTTGAAATGTCTTTTAAATTTTTTTTTCTATATTCTATTGTAATACCTTTTCAAATTTTAATAACTATGAACAAATAATAAAAAAAATTTGTAAATGTTTTTTTCGGTCAAATAAAAAGTCAAACTGCGAACACAATAATACCGGTATTTTGTTTTTTTTTTAATTTTTTTTATCACTATTCAAAATCATTAAAGTGAAATCATTCCAATTGAAGTACGAGGGCTATATTTATTAAGTAAGTTTCCGTCATCAAGAAAAACCAAAATAATAATTCCAAAATAATTTGCAAACAATATTTATTTACCTTCGTACACTATTTTTCTACATACACTGTAATTTTCACTCTTTTCCGGGCATTTCCGGTACCTAAACAACAGCGTTTTGATAACCACTTCGTAAAAATCTGTCGCCAAATTTCGCAGATCAATTTTTTTCCCCATTTTTTTTACATTTTTTAAAAATTTATTTATCAATTCCTTTATACCAATATTTTTTCGATGTTTAAATTTTTTTAAAAAATTTTTTTCACTTTTTTAAAACATTTTTAATCAATTTTTTTTTATCAGTTTGTTTTACTTTTTTTTAAATTTATTTATTAAAATTTATAAAAAATTTGATCAGCAAAAATTGGCAGCAGATTTTTACGAAGTAGTTGTCTAAAATCTGTTGTTTAGGTACCCGAAAGGGGTGAAAATTACAGTGTATCTAGTTTAATAGTGCACAAAAGTAAATAAATTTTGTTTGTAATATTATTTTCTAATTATTATTTTGCTTTTTCTTGATGAGCGAAACTTACTTAATAAATAGCCCTCGTATATTAATGTCTTTATGGTTATATTCTGATTTTGATTTCCTACCAAAAATCGACATTTAAAATGATTTAATAGCATAAAAGTTCAAGTAATAATAATTTCTAGATAATATGATATAAATTTACGATGATTCCGTTCAAACTTCTTTGATCTTTCATCCGGCCCGGGCTAATGCCAATAATCCACAATTTGGAAAACATTATAATTAGTTTGAACTGTTAAACATTACCGATAATCATATTTTTTTAAAACAAATTAATGGCTGGTCTTTAATAGTTATTCAGTTTTAAAATTTTTTTCGATCGAGAAGAATTTCTAATTTTTATTTGCTTAATCCGATTTAAAAGGATTAATACCGGTATTGCAAAAAATTGTAAAAATATAAAAATTTTGTTTTTTTGTATTTAATTTATTATATTGCATTCTGTGTTCAACTTTTGCCGGGGACTGGGGTGATAATTAGAGAAGTTGCGAAATAAAACACGTTGCTACACTAAACGTTAAACGATAAAAATTTTACTGTACTAGGCCCCCACATCCTGAATCGGGACCATGGTACAAAAATCTTAGGCTTATTATCTTTAATTTAAAAAAATGTAAAATAAAATTTTTGCACAAGTATAAAGCATAACATAAATTTGGACTTTTTTGGCCCCGGCTCCCGGGCAAAAGTAGTGATATATCATAATACTCAGGATATACTGTATAATTATGTAGAAATGAAGCGCGGAGCTTGCGAGGCCGGGGCGAAACCGGGCAGTACCGGGTATTTTTTTTTTAAAAAAAACACCTTATCATCAAGATACTGCAAAAAACAAATTAAATAAAATTATGCACTTACCTTCAAGAATTCCAGCAAATACAATTAGTTCTTACAGATAAACCCGATCCCTCAAAACTGTTTAAAATATAAATTTAAAATTAATACTTCAAGAGTAAAATGCTTCAATTTGTATTAATAAGTTAACCGCATAACCAGCATAACCGTAAATTTAACCGAGCACATGGCAATATTTAACTGAGAACATGGCAGTATTGCGATTATAAAGTACCAATAAAATCGATTGCGATACCATCGTCGTAGACTTTAATTTCCTGGGTTGTTTATTT
>JAQGAY010001907.1:0-12334 GCA_034698085.1 Polydesmus angustus
GGAACGGATTTCGATACATCAATAATAAATAGAAAGTTGGGACAAAGTGGAAAGCGAAAAAACGCAATATCACCTCCCAAAAAAAAAAAAAAAAAACTAAAGAAAAAAAAAGAACAAAGAAATGTTTGTGGAGAGCAGCATGCGTCAACCGAATAGATAGATAGATCAATAGCAAAGCCAGTTACGCTTGCTACTACCAAACAGAGAGTAGTTGTAGTAGGATTGGAGTACTGTACTGTATATAAAATAACAATTCCATTTGTTTAGAAATATTGCTTTTTCTAGCGAATTCGACTAATGGCACGTCTACACAAATTGTAAATAACAATACCCTCGATATTTTCCCGAGCGCAAAGCTAAACTTAATTCTAAATTATATACTCCTACCATATATATACTATACCTTACTAAAAAAATACCTTTCATAAATCGCTTAAGAAAATCGACTTCAAAAAAATATTATTGAAGTTGATTTATTCCAAGATTTTACTTCAAGTTAAAAATAACTATTCGCCACTCTTAAAACTTTTTTTTCTTCTTTTTGACGCAATTATTTTCTTATTTATCATTTTATAAATTTAACAAATCAATAAAATTAATCTTAAAAATAAGGACTGCATTTTCAACAAAAAAATTTATTTACCGTACCATAAAAAAAGAAATTAAATAGCGTATTTGCTGAAATCGTAAAAACAATTTTCAATTAACAAAATATATTTTTTGTGTAGTGTACCCTAAAAAAAGCATAAACCTTTTCGCACAAAAAAAAAAATTGCCGTAAATAAATCATTTATATCTGCAAACTAAAATAAAATATTTACTACATTAATAAAGTTTTTTTTTAATACGGTACCAGTAGTTTAATTTTTATAGCCATTGCATAACTTATTAGAATTTGCAAAAAGTGTGTTTACCTTAAAAGTTTAACGCGGAGTTAATAAGATTACGAACTTGTAATTTTTTTCTATTAATTTGGTTTTTTTAAAAAATTTGATAGAATCAACGTTGTTACCGTTCATGTACATGTACTTTAATTAATAAATAGAACGTTCCCAGTTTTTATTACTTTATTTATTTACTTATACTAATAACATTTTTAAATAACGCTACCATGAAACAAACTAGTAACAAACCTTTAGGTAAACATTTCCATTTTAATTAAAATATTTTATGTTTATTTTTTTTATACTCATTGTACATTTTTTTGGGAAGAAAAGAGAAGTTGCGTTTTAGTCAACAAAATTATTATGACTTCAACAAAAAGCCACGCAATTATGCACGTCTTATATTTTTATCGAGAAAGATATAAATGTTTTCGACTATCAATAATTGAATTTTGAAACGTAATATGTATGACAGCGATTTGTTTCCTGTCAACTCGCTATTTTTTTTATCCAAAAAAAAAAACTTGCAGCTCAGATCAGGTGTACTGTACCCGGGGATTGGTCGACCATTAACATCTCCGCAGTGAACGCGCGGGGCATTAAAAGGCAATTTACGTTGGGTGCGCTGATCCAAATCTCGACGCTCACTCGCCACCCGCTCTTTTAAATGACACCAAATGGAGAAACATGTCAAAAATTGCGTTTGAAATCGGAAATGTTTTGGATGGTTGATTTTCGACAGATCAAAAAAATAAGTTAAAAAAAAAAAAAGAAAGAAAACAAAAAAGGGTGAAAATAACATTCGACAACAACGGGGGGACAAAAAATCATTGCGATTCTAAAACCAACGCTTTTTTTTTCTGTCTTCATACTTAAGAAATTTTTTCCCCTTCCGTTTTCTACATAAAATATTGATAAATTGAACAATGTGTAATGCTAACAAATCGCGACTAAAGCAGAATTTTTTTTTTCGTGCTTTGTATTATAGTTTTTCCGTTGACTTCCAACCGTGGACCCATTTTTTATATTTTGTGAACGTGTTTTCTTTCAAATGATTGAAACACATTTCGCCGCTATTTGCTAGAATATAAAAACGTAATAACGGTAAAAGAAGACGAAGACGACGCAAAGAAAAAAAAATATATATATATATAGATGTATATATTTACGGATTGTTTCCGCGCGGCAGTTAAAGTTGAAATGAGATTTACAAATCGGACGCATATCGGACGTATCTTACGCTCCGATTATTTGATGCTCTCTCAACCCCCTCAAACCCCTTTCGGGTCTCGTAAAAAAAAATCTTCAAATTGCGTGTTGAATTTCGCACGTTCAACTAAATTCACTTCACTTGTCGTACAAAATTTTGACTGATCCGCTTTGTTATTTCAAGCGTTAAAAACGTGAAAAAGATTGAAAAACCTCGACTTTATTTCCAGATATATAACGAGTGATTTTCAGCTTCTTTGCTTTTAATATCCTATCGCGTACGGTAAACACAAGTATTACGGCGTGTTGTAAAGGTTTTCGGTAACTACCATTCGCTAACTTTAATTAATGCTTTCAGTTTGTTGACAGAAAATTTTTTTTAACTTAGAAAAAAAAAAATAATAAAACCTATAATATTACCGCTTATTTCATTTTACTCTTTCACTTGAATCCCCAATAAGAACAACGTTTTATTTTTCTAAAATTGATTACCATATCCAAAAAAACATAAAAATAAGTCGAAAAAAAAAAAATGACAATTTTGGTACTCGCGCAAAAACTCTCGGAAAAATTGATTACCAAACAACTCTCTCAAATTAATGTTAGTAAAAACACTCAAAACCAAATACTGTAACGTCATTGGTTAAGCACTTAATAATGATTTCAGTTCTACAACGCTCAAACTAAATTCACCTTCCGCTTATTTATTTAATTTGTTTTTCGAATAAAAAAAAAACATTAGCCAAACAATTAACAATTTACACGCTCTACAAATTCAAATCAATGCGTCTGTATCCTATGTAAATTAAATTTGAAATTTGTTTATTTCTAAACGATTTGATAAACGCAATAACGAATAAATGTAAAAAAATTCACATTTTGGTAAACCAAGGCTAAATTTTTAGCTTAAACTTTTTGCCATTAAAACTAAAGTTACAAATTCACACAACTTTCACCTTGAATAATTTACAAGCACAAAGTAAAAAATTCAAGTCAAAGTCGATTAGATAATCCATCTTAGAAATTGCTTCTCATAGCAGTGGTTTTTTTTTTCTACTAAATTATTAACGCCATCTTGAACATCTTCTGTATCAAATTTTTAAGGAACAGTATAGTAATTTATTTGAAATGATAAAGCGCAACCTTATAGTCGTCTCTTTACTGTATAATCTATCACGTAAACACCAAGATCTAGGCTTTGCATCTTTTCGCAGTTGCATCTTTACTCATTATTACCACAAGAGACCGCTGGGCGTCCTCATATTTTCGCCTTTACCAGTGTGCTTAATATTGGTAAAGAAATTGATATTGTATTCCCGTATTAAACTTTTATGATCATAAAAGATAGATTTTGTTTTTAAAAAAATTGTTCGATCCATATTTTTACTAATACGCTATAAGTAACTTTTTTTTAACCATATTCATGAGAGGAAAAAATAAATCGCCTGGTAGAAAATGGCAATCTATATTTGAAATTTACATAATTTCCAATGAGAAAACCGATATTCGCTACGCAAAAAAAGCTATGTATTTACTTAAAATTATGCAAATATAGTGCACTAGCTAAAAATTCATTGTAAACAAACGAAAACTTCTTTTTTTAAAAAAAAAATCAAAAGTCGGTAATAGAAAAAAAATGACAACTAAACGACATGGTAAACAGTACATTAACCAGTCATAGAAACGTTCCACCTATAATAGCCAATCGCTTAAATTACGGCTGCCCGAGCCGATATTTCGTTAAACTACATCAAGATGAGAACGAGACAAACGCGCGGGTTAACATTAACACGATTTGATCAAATTTAATTTCAACTTTGCCTTTAAGGCCAAACACTACCAAAATACAAATCAATACCAGAACCTTAGCTAATCGAGTTATCTTCTTTCTTTTCTTTCACTCTCCATTCCAAATAACTCGGCGAGCATGTTCTAAACATGCACCGAGGTATAGTGTGTTTGTTTTTGAAAACTAGGTTCGAGACGACAACAGACGAAAAAAAGAAAAAAAAATAGAAAAACAAAAACAAAAATAAAAGCTATATTTCCTAAAGGTAAATCAATGCACGTTTGAAAGAGAAACCATCGGAACGCATCAACTCCTATTTTGCACGTACACGTATCGCGCAACCGGTACCGCTTTCGCTCATAAGCGACTCTCCTCTCGCGCTTCAAACAGAAACGAGTGGTAAATAAGTGACATGAAGAAAAAAGTTAGTGTAAACAGATCGATAGATAGAAGAGACGCGGAAGATTTTCATGTGGGCGTATATATCGTATCGATTCCTACATTCAAAAAAAAAAAAAAAAGGAAAAAAATGATGAGAAGAGAAAAAAAAGCGAATTTTTTTTTTATTATTCATGTAAAGCGCCTATACCCTTCAACCGCCTCGCAACCTCCCGTTAAGCAACAAACTTACGTCACAATAGAAAGATGATGAATTCGGCGCAATCTCTTTCACGACAGTTTAATGGATTTAAGGTGGTGTTCAAAAACTTCTTCGCTTGTGATGATGGAAGGGCAATTTTCATAATCATAGAAACTGAAGAAAATTTTGAATCTATTCAAAACCATTTCATCTGTATTAATACTCTACAGTATACAGAACATTCATTATCATGGCAACACAGTACTTTAATTACCGGTATATGAAAACTTATATTTACCAAAATTTACAAGAAAAGTGAGGTTTTTAAAAAAAGCTTTTCTTAAAAAAATGATTTTGTAAGTCGAGCATAACATTTTTTTTTTCGTTGGAAACCCCTACAGTAATAACAAAAATTCACCACTCAAATTGCTTTTAAAAAAAGGTAATACGTGTACTACGCAATAATAGTCTAAAAAGAAACTAATTGACACCATTTATTATTCAAAATTAGTGTATAAAATCTCATCAGAAAATTTATTAAAAATTTGTACATTTTTTAAAATTATATAAGCTACCTGGTAAATTATTAATGTTTTAGAAAAAATCGATTTCAAACTCAAATTAGAATTTTTTTTTATTTATTAAATTAAAAAAAAAAACGCCTAGGCCCTATTTTATAATGAACTTTTGCTAATATTACTAGCGTTTTGCTCAATGTACTTTACCCTTAACAATCAAAACTTAATACTGACTATTATGGTCAAAATGCATTGAACAAAATGCTAGTAATATTAGAAAAAGCTCATTATGAAACGGGGCCCTGGCATCGACCAAGGCTGTATCTAATAATATAAAATCATTTTTTTTTAAAAAATCACCGGTTCCTTTTTTACTATCGCATTTTCTTTCTGCCCCCTCTCCTATCAACCCCTCTCCCATAATCTTCACTTGCTTTAGGAAATCTTGACAGTAACATCCGTGCATCTTCATTTCGATACTAAGAAGCGCGTGAAAGTGCAACTTTCTCTTTGAATACTCTCATTACATCCGGGGAGGATTTTTGTGTCAATTGCTAAATTCAATTCAATGAACTCGGTTGTTTAAGATATGTGTACATTAAAACCCCGGCAATTCTAACTGCAAGAGAAAACTACGCATTTAGCAAAAAATCGAAAATGGCGCAAAGATTCCCTTTTTAAGTTCAATTGTCAAAACTGCAATTTATAAAGCTACGATTCTATAAGAACTTTGAAATACGGTAGTATACAATTTTTTTAAAATTTGATTGACCAAGGTTCTGTCAGTGAGTGGAATGATATGCACCAATCTTCGAATTACACAGGTTTTCGATTTACCGGAGTTCTGTTGTAATAGCATATCTGTTTTCAAATTGAAATTTTACCCGGATGTTTTCCACAAATTTCAAAAAAAAATCTTTTGGTTACATCTTCCTTTAAATAAATACACCAACAAAAAAAAGATAAAAAAGCCAATATTAATTTAGAAGTGGATTACTTTTTTTTAAAAAAAAAACCCGTTATTTTCCAATTTTCTTTTTTTTTTTTTTATAAGTTGGTTTTTCTCTTCGTCGGTGATTGTAATTCGTGTTAATACCGCTGATTGCTTAGAAACGTAAATACTAGCGTACGGGTTGTGATTACTTCAGCGTACAAAGCTGATTAAAACAAGATGGTGCAAGATACGCCTACTCACACTGCCGAGGATTTGCTGTAAACACATCCGCAGAAAAAATGTTTTTGCAATAAATCTTTAAACCCAAATTGCGTTTTGAACGCTGTGTTTCAACACCTATTTTCTTTTCGAAACCATTCCCCTTGTTTAAAGCATCTCTTACGCGCCTTTCACTTTTAGAATTTTGAGTGTCTCGAGACAATAAAAGATTTATTGAAATATTACAATTCTTTTTTTTTTTTTCTTTTTTTTTTGTTTCAGGAATATTCGGCCGATATGAAAAATAAACTGAAAACTTAACAACATCGTCGCTACCAATCAGCAGGTAATTTAATCACAATTATTATTGTCTCCCTGTAATAACTAGCGAATGATCAGCGTGATGCTGTCTCCTGAAGAGATTTGAGCAATAAACGCATTTACAATAACTAATTTCCCACCTCTGTGGTGCGTGGATCAAAATTTGGTAAACGATTTGCCATAGCGCATGGAAGTAAATGCATGGAAGTTCGCTGTCATTTATAAACAATCACCAATCTGACACGAAACAAACCTAATCCGCACCACTGCTTGCTCTAACAACAATTAATTACACGCATTTTTCGTGCGACAAACATTTCGTTCGCTTCTATATTTTTATTTCTCATTTCTACTTGTTAGTAATTTAAAAAAGAAAGTTAATTAAGAGCTAATTAGAACAAAGACAAATTGAAATGCTCGGAGCAATAAACAGACAAGTTCATTTTTGTTAAGTGTAACCTAACTATTGTTTAACAAACTTTTTTTAAAAAAACCGGTTTTAAAAGCTTATGTATCTCAAACTTCAGATAAGTTTCTTCTCCGCACGCATTAACACGCAAATGAATAAAATTTGCATATACTGTACCTACATTACTGTATTGTCATTTCTTTAAAGCAAAGTGAATTTTTAAAATAGGGAGCTGCTTCGTTTTTGTTTTATATAGAGTTAAAAATGCGCTTTTTAAGTGTCTAATGAATGCAAAAAATTTCAAATTAATGTGTAGACGGCTTACTAGCATTAATCAAAATAGAACTGCAAAATAAATAGCATTCCCAAAACTTAAGTTTATATTTTTAATTTTTAGAAATTTACATTAAACTTGTCTAAAAAGTGACACTACGGTATTTGTAGAATAAATAAAAAACTCAAAACCCACAGCTTCATAAATTTTGCACCAGTCAAAAAAGGACTTTTTTGATCTATAAAGTACTGTACTGTACTGTATAAATCCATAACTCAAAATTATTGCTGCAAGCCCTAAAAAGTTTACAATAAATCATTTGTCGATGAACTTTTGGAACTCGTGGAATCTTCTATTAGATAGGGTTAATAATGCACATCTCCATCAAAACTTTAATGATACAGTATTATTTACGTTCATTGATTTCTAATTGCTTATAAACGGTTTGACCAATTTTTTTTTTTTCAATCAACCCCCCAAAATTAATAATTAATTTCAAGCCATCTTACGAAAATTGCACAAAAAAAACCCCTGAAAGTTAGTACCTGCAAACGAAAGCACTTACGAAAACAATTTTCAACCCATGAAATTGTTCTCCTAAGTAAACCTAAACAATACCTTCTAAAATATCTTCAAATAAGAACCGAGATATAAAGAGAAATAAAACGCGAGAGCTATTAAAATTGAATTAAAAAACTAAAAGTGGATACCGTTACTGTATTACATTAGATGATTAGACTACTGAGTTTATATTGGGACTTGAAAGATTATTTTTTGCTCACAATGACGAACCATAATACACCAAACATAATTACATTTCTCTTCGTAAAACGAATGAGAGAAACCACATTAAAACAGTAGTCTTTTATTACAATAGTCTTTTAATACAGTAGTCTTTTATTTTAGAAAAATTAATTCCGATACAGTAGAAATTGCATTAACAAACGGCTGTCCTTAATGACTCCATTTGAGCTAAAAGAAGGAAGTCAAAAACTCTTTTAAAAACGAAATCAACTAAAAAGAAAATATTGACAATTTTCTAATTAATTCCCGATGTATTTTTCCAATTTCAACTTACGGTAATTTATTTAGGGCACACATTTCCTAGTTATAAAGTTGTTTGCCCTTTCGATTTTGTTTACAATTACAAAAAAAAAATATTTAAAACTCTGTCTCTAACCATTAAGCCTGGCAAATATTCCATCTCAGTAAAATAAACAAAAGTCACAAAACGTCCTATTTTCAAAAACGTTGAAACTGCAGTTTTCAATTCCATTTTCAATCCCTAAGTTATTATTTTCCCTAGACAAACTCGCTCGATACATGCACACACGCACCAACTAATTTTCACTTAAATAATCGACGAATATCGGAACGCATCGCTAAATCTTAAAAAAAAAAAAAAACTAAATAAATCTTGCTCTACAAATTAAAAGTAAATGTTTTCATTCAAGTTAATTCTTTAAGTATATTCTCATTGGAATTGCAAACATTTATCTCTAAAATCCGACCAATGCTCATTTAAACGTGAGTTGAGGGTGTGTATACATGGGATGAAGAAAAAACACCCACACACGCGCGAAAAATACAGTATGCGGCTGCTTTAATCATAATGAAAAGGTACTTCTCTGCCAAATCTAAGTTAACAAAAAAAAAATAATAAAATATAAAAAATCCTAAAAAGAAAAAAAAACCTCGCTTAATAGATTGAAAAGTAAAAAGACACAAAGAGAACCGAAACTCTTGCTCAATAGCTTCTACTAAAGTAGATAGATGGCGGTAGTATGTGTATGCAAATATGACATTATAATCTCTAGTTGCTTGGCAACTTGTGTAAAAATGATAATTAACAATCTCGAGAGCATTCGCGAATTAATTTACGCTTACATCCGACTTGAGTTTCGTGTTACAAATTTGAAAGGCTCTGAGAAAAGAAACGAATAGTGTGTGGTCGGAGCGAATTAACGAGCAGATCAAAATTCTATTCAAAATGGCTTACTCAATTTCTCATTTTTACGCACTCTTTCTTCTCGTTGATTAGAGTTAAGCCGAGAACTGAGAATCAAAAAATCACCTACCAAAAAGTTTCTCCGGCGCCGTTTAATATTTTCCCGCTCAAAAAAGGTAAACAACAACGACGCCTTCGTTTCATAATTATGTCAAAGTTGCTGCTCTTTAATAGTCAGAATTGTACACAAACGCATTCTTGCAGTGACCGAGTGGCGTGCAAAATACAGTTGTCCCCAGGCACTACATTTGCCATCACCCAGTTAAAAATAATAATAAAAATGTCTAATTCGAGGTATTTTTCTAAAAACTCTTTGTCAACACTATTTGATATCGTGTTCTATTTCGTTTTAATTTATATATTTTTTTAAAAAATTTGTTGATCGTTAAATAAAAATTAAAATAAATTCTAAATAAGGAAAAAAAAACATAACTTACCTAATACGATGAAACTGTGGAGAATATTGACAAGATCGATACAAACAAGAAAGTAGTAGTGTATTCTGTAAAAATATACAAAAACAAACAATTAATAACAAGAATAATATTCACTCGCAATTATCATTATTAAAAATGCATGCATCATGTCAGAAGAATTGTTGTAAATCTTATTAATTTGTTTTTAAAAAAATGGGCTAAATTTGTCACTATTACCAAAAATCCTTTTGTAAACAAAATATGCGCTATAAAGTTGCATGTTTAAACTTCATAGTAAAAAAAAATATTCTGGGGAGTTAATGACCTTATCTTTGATACACAATTATTATTAATGCATTCGGTAGGATTATTCCCTTCACGGCCGCACTATTAATTTTCTAGGTTTATAACTCCAAACACTATAATAATTAATGTCCGCTTAATTAATGGACGTAACAAAGTTCGACTATTAATTTATAAACTTCATACGATTAAAATAAAATACTGTATTTTCAGCGTTTAAAATTATAACTAATTAAATTGCTCGTAAAAATGTTAATTACTAAAATTAATACCCCATTACTAATGTAGACTACCATGCACTTTCTCTAAACATTTTTATTATCCAATAAAAGTTGAACACAATCGACTCCTTTTTAGCTGATGTTATTTCGTAGCAAAAATTTAACCTACAAAAAACAGTACGCTGTACAATGTTGAGTTGAATCGAAAATAAATAACAATTTCATTAAAAATTTATGATTCAGAATAAGAATCATCTTAAGAATCGCCAGCACAAACAAAATGTTTTTTTTTTATCAAGAGCAAAGTTTATGGCCACAAATTTGAGGAAATTGTCAGCCAATCGTTCTCGTTCTTTTATCATTAACGATAAGCACAGTACCCGCTATCGATGAGATAAATGCAGTAAATGCACATGCAAATTGCCCACAGACTGGTTAAAATACAGTATCCATGTCCAAAACTCCCATCGCTGCAAACGCTATTTATCCAGTCTGCTTTTTACCACTCTTAGCTTTTCCTTGTTATCAAGTAAAGCTGTGGTGATCGAACGCCAAACCAGCAATTTTCTTCGATATGTGAATTATATGTCTTAACGGAAAAGCCGAATCAGATCGAATTACTCTACCGATGACCAACATATATGCAGTAAGTCCATTAAATATACTTTCAATAATATTGCAAAAATAAATAACGTGTTGTTAATTAAAGCATTTTCCCCTCAACAAAAAATAATTTCCCCATCGTTTTTTTTAAAAAACTATTTTAATATAAAATAAGAATTATTAAAAATATTAATTTAAATAATACAGTAGACTTACGTTAACTATTAATAAATAATAGTATTTTGTTTTCGAATTTAATATGAAGAGTTTCTATATTTCTAAAAGAAATTGAAAACGCAAAAAAAAAGAACATGAATTTCCAATGCGCCTTATAGTCCGCATGCATTAGCCGGGAAAACATTCCGCTAGATTTAAATAAACAAAATTATATTAACGTAAAAGATCTTTTAACTAAATAAAGCCTTTGTGAAAAGCAAATGCAGTCGGAGGTTACTATAGCAACTTAATTTAAAAATACCCTCTATAAGTTCGACATAACGACAACAATAAAAAGAGAGAGAGAGAAAATGTAAGATTTTAAAACGAAATTGAATTTTCTTTCGGCGAGGTCAAAATTATTCTCAACGCTTAACTTTCAAATACATGTACCGGTATTTTATTGCTCACTTTTGCCCAGACTTTTCTCCCAGTGCACATGACTGTACTATATCCGCAAGTTCAACGTATCGGTTCCTCACCTACCCATCGTCCACTAGCTACCAAGTCCATTGCCCACTTTACACTTTGAGATCAAGTTCAATCATGAAAAAAAGTTATTTTTTTTTTATATATATTTGTATGGAGAAAAAAATTTATACAGGCGTTTTCATTCTCACGAAATCAAGATTTAATTTAAAATAGTTTCATCAAATAAAAAAAAAAGCTAAAATTCATTTTGAGTAAACAACTTTAATAAAATTGATTCGGAGTAACGTCATTTGTAACAAATAAAATAACTTTCAAGATTGAAAATGAAGCTCTCTAATAATATTGAATTGAAAGCTAAACTTAAACTCTCAATAAAAAAAAACATGATTGTCTTAAGCAATTATCTTGTCGGACAAATTAAATGTTACGTAGGTTGGCAATTTAATAATGTCAGGTATAATGAAATTGTCATAATTTATAAATACTGTACGTAAAAAATTGTTTTGAACGTAATTAATAAATTTGACCAACAACTTCAATTTAACAGCAGCTAGAAAAATAACTTATTTTAGGTACCGTAGTATAAAACTTTCAACCTTTCATTTTAATGTAACTTAATTTTTCTTTTTTATTGAAAAATATAAAAACTCCCTAAACCAAAAAAAAAAAAAAAAATCAGCAACAACCGAAAGTTATTCACAACTATTGTAACAGTACCCGTACTTCGCTAACAGTGTAACTGAGTTTGCCCACACCTGATCTCGCCGTATTTGCCCGTTCCCGCATCTTTCGCCCAAAAATAGAACCTTTATATTAGATTTTTCAGCTTGTACTGGACAGTGGGAATCTTCGACAACAAAAGTAAAAATAAATAGCTTATTCCTGGAATTTCATCAAGTATATAGATTAAATTTCCACAAGGATCAAACAAAAAAATTTCGTTTTAATATTATTATTATTTTACTGCACATGCATAACGAGCACGATTATTTTTTTTT
>JAQGAY010001908.1:0-12329 GCA_034698085.1 Polydesmus angustus
TATCTTTCTAATGGCGTTAATTCTACAGACATTGAGCTTATAGTGAACCTTCACAATCAATTGCGTAGTAAAGTGGCCAATGGAACAGTGAATGGATACCAGGCATCTAATATGCTTCAAATTGTAATATACAAAAAAATTTTTTCTTACAAAAATATTTAAATAAATAATTATTTTTAATTTTAAATTCTTAATTTATAAGAATAACATTTTATTCTTAATTGATTCTAAACTCAAAGTAATCGCATAAAAGTAATTTATAGTAACTGTTTATATATATTTTTCTTTTTTCATTCTTTTTTTTTTTTTCTTCAATTATTTTTTAGAGTTGGGATCCCACTTTGGCTGAGCTTGCTCAAACTTGGGCTAACAATTGCACTTACGGTCACAATAAACCAGTTGATAGTGAGTAATAACATTAAATAAATAACTCAAATGTCAACAAAGTTCTTTTTAGATGAGTATTTAAATGTTGGTCAAAACATCGCAATAACTGAAGCAAGTTACGAAACTCCAAAAAATTTTTCTTGGGCCATCAATTATTGGTTTGATGAAGTTAATAAACCAGGGTACCCTCCACCCGGAACCGTTATTGAAGGCGACAAATATCCTTTTGTTGATACGGATGGAACCGGCCATTATACCCAGGCTTGTAACAATTTCTTGAATTGCAAAATCTATTGGGGTATAAAGAGACAAGAGTAACGATCGAGCTATAATTATGTTGTTCTTAAAATTATGCTTTAAAAATTACTTGGTCTACCTCATTTAGCTTCTTTCAATTACGCTTAATAATACTGAGCAATCACTTTGACACCCTTTCCTTTTTTAAAAAAAATCCTGAATGCGCATCGCAGATTATAGAAAATAATAGTAAATGTGTTGTTCTCTAATTTTACATTTTAAATTGATAGTAGGAGCCTCATAAAAATTGACTGTCTAGGGCTTTACATAAATTTCTCTAATAAGCCTTGTCTGCACCTGTCTCTGGAAAATTCTCAAAATGTTTTTAGATACATGACGTCGCGACTTAATTTTTAATTTATTTTTTTTTTATAAAAAAAGTTTATTTTTCGGACTTATTTTTGCCCACTTTTAACATAATGTTGCAAGTTGCGCCATTATCGAACTAAAAATTACCCAAATTAATTAAATGTTTTATGCTTTAGATTATTTGGGCTAACACTAGTCACGTTGGATGCGGATTTTCCCAATATAAGCCAAATTCAGAGGCATATGATCTTTTTTACGTTTGCAACTATGGACCTGCGTAACATTTCATGCACTAGCTAATTTATATTTTATTTCTATTAACATTTTATTTTATATTGCAGAGGAAATTACCTTAACTTGGAAATTTACCTAATTGGTTCACCAGCTAGTAATTGTCCTTACAAAACTACAAACTCTACCGCATACCCCGGTTTATGTGCTTAAATAAAATGTGACACACTAAGCAATATTCATTTAATTGAAAAGGCAAATTATATTTCTCATTCGATTTATAATAATATTATAAAAAAATGTTCACTTGCTTTTGAAATTTAAATTAACAATACACCGTACGGTACCCTAGCTATAATCTTGCAGTAACTGTGAGTTCCAATCAATTCAAAGGATTTTGCGCAAAACTTGAAAATTTATTTTTCTTTTCCGGAAATTAAATGTATTATATTACATGTATTTTTATTTATGAATTATTAAATCCAGTAACTGAGTATGAGATCATAAGTTGAACAACTTTCGCAATAAAGAAAATTTTATTCACTGGTAAAACTTTCAAATACGCCGCGTTTGTTGTAGCACTTTTAATAGTACAGTATAATTATTACCTGTAAGCGCATGAGTATCGTCTGCTCTTAAATTTCAATCACAAAAAAATGAAGGTTTTGGATTTTATGATTTTAATATCTCATTGGTTTGACATTTTCATTTGTGGTTATTGACAAATTGATATTACATGCGCTGTATTAGTGAGTGAACTTAAAGAACTAAAGATTTAAAGAATAATACTGAAGCTTTGAAAACCAGATATAAACGATGACTACAAAGTAACAAACAAGCAAAAATCTAGCAAAGCCTACTAGACCGGCCAATCAATCGAGGGGAAAATGAGGTAAGAACTCTTCCAGAAATTTAAATAATAATTATAATACTATTTGTTACGGTTTATTAATTATCTTCTATTAAGAGAAAACTGTACTTTATTTAAGGTAAAATTGAGTACGTTTGCTTTGCTATTTTCTTAAAGATTAGGCCTATAAGTTACAGTCAGTGCAACATTTTACTTTTAAGGTGAAATTTTGACATGCATTGATAGGCCTACTTTCTATGGAGGCATAAAAAAGTTCATGGCTACACGGAATCTTTTGGTAGAAATGATGCAACAAAAAAAAAAATTTAATGCAAAGCTGGATCTGGTGATAAATGAGCAGCGCTGTAGAGTAAGAATTATGCAATAAAAGCGAAATTTAGGTGTAGAAATGTTTTGATTAACAGTTACTGATGAAATAGGGTCATGCGCAATTTGTTTAATTAGACAAATAGTATTAGAAAAACATTAAACTAAGTTACGGTACTAATTTTCAAAAGCCAACGAAAATTTTCTAATAGGCCGACTTTTGCAGATGTAGTAAATCTTTTCAATTATGAGAGAAATCAGCGATATAACAGAGGCGATGAGTAAAAACACAAATAGAGCATAGACTTGAGGCATTTCCAAGGTATGCGAATCTCCTGTGTCCTCACACTGGTGGTCATTGGGAGTGATGTGGATCTTCACTAGGCGGTCATAAATCCCACTCTCGCGAAGACGCAACAAACTGAGAAATCGAAACATTTATAAAAATTATAAAATTTGATTACTGTATAGGAATTGGCCAACCTATTTGAGTAAACTTTGATGTAGGGAAAGTCTTTTCGGAAGGGAATGTTGAATGTCTCTTGCATATATTTGTGAGGAAGAAACATGAGGTGACAAGTTTTCTTCACAACGTTTTGTAAAATAAATCCGTTGGTTAAATAAGCGCATTTGTCCACCTTAGCCACCACGCCAAAACCGGACAAAAAATCTCCGATGAGACCGCGCTTTCCATCGTCTACGATTTTCTTCCAAATTTTTTTATACACGCCTTCCTTCGCCGTCTACCGAAAAGTATTACATATAAGATGATTGAATAGTATCCGACTAGTGTGGAACTCACCTCGAAAGCTTTCTGATAAATCGTATCTTTGACTGTAATAACTTTGTAGTCATCCTTTTCGGCCAGCTCATCCAAAGTCTCGAACGGAAATTTAATATCTCGAAACGTGAAAACAGAAGTAAGAACAGAGGTATAATAAGTAAAGACTAGGAGAGCTGCTATAAATAGGGTAATCATCACAATTCTGGCGGCCAAACTATTAAAACTATCCACTAATAATATTTATGAGAATATCAAAAATTCATATTATGAAAAAAAAAAAAAAATAGCGTTTTACGAGGGTTATTTATTAAGTAAGTTTCCCTCATCAAGAAAAGCAAAATAATAATGTTAAAATTACGAGCAATATTTATTTGCTTTTGTTCACTATTTTTCTCCATACACTGTAATTTTCACTCCTTTCCAACCATTTCCGATACCTAAACAACAGCTTTTTGACAACCACTACGTAAAATTTTTGCTGATGTTTTTTTTTTCAATACCGGTATTAATAAATAAATTGAAAAATATTAAAACAAACCGATAAAAAAAAGATTGAAATACAAATTAAAAATAATTTAGAAAAAAAAAATAATTGATTTTTAATGTTGGAAAAGAAACAAAAAAAAAAAAAAAGTGCCAAATAATAATTAATAAAAAATTTTTTTTTTAAAAAATGATAAAAAAAAAATTAAAAAGAAATTTAAACATCGAAAAAATATTGGTATAAAGGAATTGATAAATAAATTTTAAAAAAATGTAAAAAATCTGCAAAATTTGGCGGCAGATTTTTACGAAGTGGTTATCAAAAAGCTGTTGTTTAGGTACCGGAAATGGTTAGAAAGGGGTGAAAATTACAGTATATGGAGAAAAATAGTGTACAAAGGTAAATAAATATTGTTTGTAGTTTTATCATTATTATTTTGCTTTTTATTGATGAGGGAAACTTACTTAATAAATAGCCTTCGTACTTTGATCAAAAAAGTCTAATTTCATTTTCCGTCGAGGTGCTTCTGTTGCATTTTGCTGTTGGAGCGGAGGTACGGTCAATTGCACGCTGTTGGCCGTGATGATTTTGTGGATAAACAGCAATAGGATGTAAGTTAAGATCAAAAAGCCCAAAGTGGTAAGCCACACCGACAATCGAAATGGGAGTACGTAAATAGTAGGTGGGACTAAAGGCAAAGGGCGCCTGATGGTTATTCTCATGTCCCCGTTGACCACTACCGCTCCGTATCGCACGGCGTGCACCTTCCGTTCTTCTAGAAGTGATGTACTCATTAGACCTACATCGCGTTCCTAATTAAAATCAGATTACGCTATCAAATAAAAATGATTAACGTGTTTTGCTATGACTTTTTTATACCCCGCGTTGCAACTCTCCTAGAAAGCCATTGAAGGATCCGTTGGGCGCAGCACTGCCGAACGTCGCTACAGCCGCCACTTCAACAACGTGGCTAGTTTAAAAGCGGGGGGTTTTATTTTAATTTGTTATTTATGTTCAGTTTTATTAATCTTGTATTTACCGAACATTCAATCCTACTCCTACAGCGTGCAATAAATCCCCTAAGTAACTGGAAACTACTTCGCTATCATTCACTCCTCCGGTACAAACCATGGGGCAAGTCTAATTATTGGACTTAAATTATTTTATATTGAGTTCTGGTAATTAAAAAAAATCAATTTGTTTTTACCCCGCGAACTGTAAGTACGCGTACGGTTCGTCCGAACAATCCCTGACCATTTTTTATCCGATGATAAAAATAAAGGTTATGATGAGGCGTCCAATGGGCAAAGTGGATGATTTCCGTGTTTAGGGTTGAGGGAGAGTAGAAGACATCGTATAGATCTACTCTCGATGCCATTCCATACTCCACGTACATCTGAAATGGAAAGAGAAAATTAGACTGTTAGTGGTCAAAAAGTTCAAAAAAGGGACTCACCGAATGCTGTGAGATTGAACGCCGGTTGATTGTTGATTGAGGGACGAAGAAAGTCATTTGGCACGTTGGCAGTGTGACAAAATGATTTAATTCGTGAAATTTAAAATAATTAATTTGGTGATACTGGGTGATTACTATCCAAGTTCGCATGTGTGTAAACAAATTAGAACAATTGTTTATCTACTAATGGAACCATTAATAATTTCAGCATTTTTAATAAAACATGATATGTTAGTACCGTAATAAAAAATTTAAGAAGAATTTTAGAACCGATATAAACCAAGTACCGAAAGTTTAAAACGGTCGAACACACGTCTTTTTCCTGGTCGATTATTATGATTTGTGGCCGACATTGCCACGGTCGCTGGCGAAAGTGATTGAATACATTATTATAATTAAATCCTATGAATAATTACCATATTATAGTAACAATTTAAAAAGTTAGACAAAAACATTTTATTACACCTGTATTTGACTCGAGGAGGATTAAAGTGGGTCTACAACCCCAATAGTGGATTAAATTATAGAGAGCCTTGAGGACTGAGTGGAAATGAATTCTGTAAATCCCAATTTCCGTTTCATTTAAACTCTTACTATTGCTTACAAATTTTAAAAACTTGTTTTTTATTTCGTGAATTTTTAAAACCGGAAGAAGATAGCGATTTCCTATCAGTAAATCATATGATTAACATTATTTTAGCTTTTTTTTAATTTACAAATATGGATACGATTTATTTTAATTTTATGCAGAATTTTTCTATGATTTTTTTGCATAAATTTAAATAAAAGCATAATTATTAGATTAATAACTAACCTTTTTTTACATTGAAAAAATGTGTTAGATTTCCGATGTCATTTTTGCCATAAATTATGTTGTTTTCGAAGCCGGTAATACATTTAATTCCTAGAAAAAATGTAATAAGACGTTTTTTAATATAAAAAAATTGAACATTTTATTATCATTTTTCATTTCAACTCCTTCATCAATTTGCTACCTGTTGATAATAAATTACGATGTCGTTTTAATTAATTTTTTTACCTAAACATGTCCAAAAGCAAAATACAAGGATGGTAACTACTGTTCTCTGCACCATGCTGAACATTGTTTGTGGACATTGTCACAAAGCGCCATTTATATCACATCCGATGGAGTTATGTGCATTGGATGTTGTGCTTGTATCAATAATTCAAGCAAGTAATTACTATATTTGTAAGGAAATTTTTTCCATGTCAGATTATGAGTGATGTACTCGGACTAATAATAATAGATGACCGGTACATTAGCTTCTGACAGTTCCTACTTAAATGATTCTTTTTTTTTTTTACACGTTTTCATAAATAAGTAAGGAATTACTCTTTGTACTTTTTTACTTTTATCCTTTGTCTGTTTGACAAACTGTCAAACAGTTATTATTATCATATTTCACGTCACAAATTCAAGAATTAATTTTTTTTTTTTGAGGTCAAGTCTTACTTATTTTGTTATCATCGCTAATCTAATTTAGCTCATATAGCTATAAATTCGTTCTATGAAATAATGTTGTCACCATATTATGTTTACTTAATAATTCGGTTAATAGATACACTACCATTTTTAGAACAGTTTTACAAGCTATACGTACGTGTTTAAGATCATACAAGTGTTAAAAGTTCATTTAAGACCTTTAAGATATTTTGTTTAAATTTCATTAATTTAAATTCGAAGTTATGCTCATTTTTTTGATCTGCAAAAATGTTTTTTCGCCTTCAAAAAAAAAAGTTTCTGCGTCTCTTCCTAATTATTCAGTAGATTGACAAACTAAGAACGGTGTAAAACAAATATTAAATAATGCTGGATTACTACTTACTAGGAGTAGCCTAGTCGGCAACGAAATAAAAATGGATAATAACTAATACAGTATAACATTTTTATAGGTCTATTTAGCACTGCACAATATTACAGTGTACGAGTATGCTCTATTTGACAAGGAAAAATATAGTGCTAATTTTTGGGTTATCATTAGTGCATGATTTTTACGACTTGAAATTGACAGGTGGTGAATAGCTAAGGCAGGTGATGATAAGCAGTGAGGGAAAATTAACTTGCGGTTAATTACAAGGTAAATTACTACCAGTTTTGGTGATTTTTTTATTACTGTATTGGATTTTAAATACTGTATTGGAGCAACAGAGGCGTAACGAGAAAGAGGAGAGCAGCAAGCGTCACGAGCGCCAGTTGCTAGGCCTGCATGGGCGTCCAAAATATTAAAATGGTTTTATTCACGTTTATTTTTGTAGTATGAGTAGGCTACATAATACAAACATTGTTGCTCCTAACCGCAAAATTTCTATGCTAACACGGTAACATTTGCAAATTTAAAATAATCCCATATAGGCCTTCTGTATATGGGAATGAGGTTTTTAGTACGACAGTTATAGGTAGTGCCGGATTAAGCCAGCGCAGGGCCCGTAGCGCATGTTATCAGGGGCCCTAGGTTTGGCATGTTATAGGGGCCGAAGCATATCCCAAGTAACGGACACTGTTTTAAATTTTCCACCCTGAGAACAAACGTATTTGGTCGCCCCTAAAATGTTTTTATAGAAAATTGACATATTTTTGCTTCTTTGGCGCTTTTGGCTATCTCTAGAATATGAATTGAACCGAAATTTTGCTAGCTAAACATTTTCTGTAGCGAACACTACATCCGCTACTACAGTACTGTATTGTTAATCCATCCCTGACCGTCACTTATAGGCAATTCAAATATTTACTATAAAGTAGTTATAGCAGTTATTATACTACGGTGCATCAGCAATTAAAATAAAAAAGAAATTTAGATTTCTTACCATATATTTAGAAAGTTATAGGTCCCATAAACATCATAAATAATCGATAGTTTTGGTAGATCAAGGGTAGATCAAGGGTAGATTTAGAAAAAGTTCTTAGATTTAACATTTATATTATTAGTATTACAGGTAAACTAAATTATCAGGTCTCGTTTTTATGGTGGGACACTGCAGTTGTGTCTTGCGAACCTGAAAAATTTCAAAAACCTGTTCGCGCAAACCGGTGACACTTTTAGGGGGCGCAAAATTGAGTCAAATTATTAAAAATCTTATTATTTTGTCCCAAAAAAAAAAAGGCTACTCGGCGTTTGTTAACTATAAAAATGACCATTAGGCTAGCTATTGGGGGAAGGGGGAATTTGCATCATGTTGACAAAAGTTACCCCAGTGCACGGCCCTGTCTGAATCCCACCGCTAGTTATATTGTATATTACGTATAACCACATTTAAAAAAGTTGTGGAATAAAAAGCAGATAGCTTTTGTAATTACAATACCGGTCTTGTCATATCAAAAGCTTCAACTTGTACTTCAACCTGTGCGTCATATGATTCCAACTTTAGCTAGCTAGCACAGAATAATAAATATAATTACTGTATTGTTTACTGAAAATACAGCTTGAATTTATCCTGATCATTTTATCAGGGAAATAGTAAATAACACAAGTTAAGCAAATTTGAATTGCGCCAAGGTTTTTGATACGATTGACGAGCAGTCATTCAAACGTTTACAGTATAAGGAAACTCACCTGAATATACAATTTTATTTGTTTTAGACCTATATATTATAATCAGTAGCTTAACTATTTTTTTGACACAATCGTTAAAAATATTTTTTTTTACTATTCGAAATTATACGGTGCTTGATTTTAAATTAACGAAATAATAGTTGTATTAATTGTAACTTAATAGATTTTTTGTATTTTAAAAAATTACTTTTGAATTAATTATGGAAATTAAAATAGTTGTTTCTGTATTTTTCTTGCATTTGGCAATAACTAGTAATTGTCAAGATTCGGTAAGTACCAATTTTAAATTTTATTCTTAACACTCATAGTGTAACTCTAATAATACCGGTACTCCTTTAATACTGATTATTATAGTAATTTTTCGTTTAAATGTAGTTATTTTAAAATTATATATCTTGGCTAAGTATTTTGTTTAAAATACGCTATTTTTTCATGTAGATTAGTTGATTATTAGTGATTTAAAAAAAAAATTATATGCGATATTTTTTTTAAATCTTGTTTATGTTGAGTAAAATATAATACTGTAGGTTTTTCTAAATGTAATGTACAGTATAGTTTAAAATAATTACGCTTTTTGTTTATATTGATTGTTTCTAAAGATTAAGAATATGAATCCGTCGATTTTTATTAGGTCTGTAACGTCTGTTAGGAATACGGCTTTTAGATTTTGAAATTTATTTTTAACATTATTTACGGTAATTTTTTTTATGTATTTTTTTCTAAACTGTAAACACATTTTGCGTAAATCTATGACAAATCCCCCCAAAAAAGTCTAAATTTGTCTAAAAAGTCTAATTTTCGCGCCTTGCAAGCTCGACAACTACATGAGAATACCGGTATAATACTAGTAGGCTATACATGTACATGTATTACTTATTGTACTTTGCGGACTTAGAACGCTCCGTAGGATGACGCGCCCCAAAATTAAGGGTCGATTTTTGAAAAAGAGTTGTTAGAATTTTTAAATTTTTTTAATGCTTTTTAATAACCAAATGTCATCTTTGTATCATTAGACGCATCCCGATTTTAAGCCAGATTTTTTGAGTAAAAAAGTGCTTATAGTCTGCAAAGACGTACGGTAGGCCTACTTTTTTTTAGAGGGGCGCGCGCAAAAGGCCACCAAAATTGAGGAAATTGATATCTTATATTGTTTTGTTCAAAAAAGAGTCTAAATTTGTTAATTTCCCCCCAAAAAAAAACGCGTCTCGCAAACTCGGCGCCTATATAATATATTATACATACTTCTTTTTAGAGGGGCGCTGCGCAAAAATCACCAAAAATGAGGCAATTGATAAAAATTTTATTATTTTGGCCCAAAAAAAAAGAGTCTAAATTTGCCTTTTTTCAAAAAAAAATTTGCGTCTGGCAAACTCGGCGTTTTTTGTTTTTATTACTTAGTTTACTTATTTAGGGGGCGGGAGCGCAAATAATTATTTTTGCCCTGTGCTCAAGAGTTAGGACCCCAAAAAAAGTCTAATCCGAGTTTGTACTGAATTTAGTATAATTTTCCCTTTTTTACAGTGTAACATAGATAGTGATGGAGTGACTGATGATGACATCCAAACTATTTTATATCTTCATAATTTCCTTCGAGGCCAAGTGGCTCGGGGAAACGTTAGCGGCCAGCCAATGGCTAGCAATATGTATGAAATGGTAAGAGTAATATTTCATATAATTTGATGGTCTGAAACTGATAACTAAAGTATTATTGTGTACGAGCAATTTAGATTTGGGATCCAGAGTTAGCTAAGTTTGCGCAAAAGCTCGTAGCCAATACATGTATATTCGATCACGTTAACATTACTGACCGTAAGTTGTAAAAAATATAAATTTTAATGATATAATGATAAGTGTAAATGAAAAAAATTACCGGTACTAGTACGGTATCATTTTTTTACATATCGATATACAATGAAGTTTTTTTTCAAAAATTTTAAAATCATATTATGTACCGTAATAATTTATTTTTATTGATAATTAAATAATACAGAAAAAGTTGCAAAAAAACTTGAAAGGTATTACCATAGTTACTATACTGTATATAGGGGTTATTATGGTATTACTATGCAGTACCGGCACCGTATTTTCAGTAATACGAAACGCTACCCAAAATATCTCAAAATTTACAAGTAAAAAATCCAAGTAGCCTATATTTAGGCTACCTGCAAACTAGTCTACTGTAAACTTGTGTTCCACTAAGCTGCTTGGTCACCCAAACGTTTTCTTTACCCGCGCAAAAGCCTCCGAGTTCAAATTAACAAAAAATAAAGCAAGTCTATAACAAACTTAATTTTAATATAATATTATTATTTTAGTGTTTGTATTAGATTACATTTTTGGCTTTTTTAATTTGTTAATTAAGATTTAAAACCAAAAAATTGTCAATATATACCAAAAAAAAAGTTAATTTTGATATCCAGCATCTAATTTTATGCTCACACTTACGTCACACTTAACTTCCGAGGCATTATCCAATACAGTGTCTTACGGCGTAAGAAAAAAATTATACATGAGCCTACTGTATTTTGATTATTATCGATATAATTATGCACCCAAACACATTAGATGTGCTTACATTAATAACTTTTAAAACAATACTAAAGTATTTGAATATAAAAATCAATGCTAAACTTAGATAAATATTGCTATTATTTTATTTATGACAATAAGTTAGTCCAAGTGCATTTCATAATTTTTTATAGCTGTATATTTAAGTGTTGGTCAAAACCTGGCTGGCGAAGATGCATCATATGACATTTTTAAGAATTGGACGGATGGCGTTTGCACTTGGTTTAATGAAGTTAAAAAGTATCCACCACCAAATATTGCCACGCCTGATAATAGCCAAGGTTATTGGCCGATGTATTTCACTTACGATACTGGACATTACACGCAGGTTCATCAATTCATTTTTATTATTACTTTTAAATTATTCAAATGACTAAAATAATTAATCATTTTATTTGCATTGTTCTTAGTTGGTTTGGGCCAACACTAGTCGCGTAGGTTGTGGCTTTTCAAAGTATATTAATAATGCAGACGGCTCTTATCACCTTTTCTACGTGTGCAACTACGGTCCAGGGTAAGTCAATGAAAAAAGTTTATTAAAATATTGAATTAGAAAATACACTGTACAGTACTTATAATTTAAAATTTAACATGCACAATCTTGCTTTAAATTTATCGCTTAACTTAAAAGCACATAACGATTTATAAGAAATTTTTAAAAAAAATTGTACATACTTTTGAAGAATAAGCTTTAATATATCTTTTTATATTTTTAGGGGCAATTACCCCAATGTAGGTATTTATAACATCGGAGATCCAGCTACAAATTGTAGTTTTGGTGCATCTCAAATGTATCCGGATGCTTTGTGTGCACCGCCACCTACTGACTTTGTGTAATCAGAATGAAATGATTATACAGTACTTTAAAGTGTATAAGCTTTGTCTGTTATATTATACATTTTTTGTTTAAACAAAATTAAATATATTTAGTTATTGATAAGAATTTATCTAGTTTTCATATTTGAATTGAATAATACAGGGCCATCCTAATAACGTGTGTTTTTAAATTTACGGAGTTTTTAAAAAACGAATAAAGAAGTCAAATTTTAATGAAAATGAATTAA
>JAQGAY010001909.1:0-12328 GCA_034698085.1 Polydesmus angustus
CGCAAAATAAAAAAAATCTAAATTTGCGCAAAATAAAAAAAATCTAAATTCGCGCAAAATAAAAAAAATCTAAATTTTCGCAAAATAAAAAATCTTTAAATTCGCGCAAAATAAAAAAAATCTAAATTCGCGCGAAATAAATATAAAAAATCTGAATTCGCGCAAAATAATAAAAAAAAAATTCTTAATTCGCGCAAAATAAAAAAAATCTAAATTCGCGCGAAATAAATATAAAAATTCTAAATTCGCGCAAATTAAAAAAAAAATTCTAAATTTTTAGGTTTTTTTTGGAAAAATTTTTGAAGTAGCTAAGAAATTAATTTTTTATAATCAAAACTTTCTGAATTTCTCTGTAAAATGGCACCGTTTTTAAAATTTTATTTTTACCAGTTTTTTTTTTAGTAACATTCGGAAGTTAAATACTTACATTTCGGACACCCTGTACAATATATTTATTTATATATAAAAAATATAATAAACTGAATGCTGAGATTTTTTCTTTAATAAAATTGTACGTTTGTAGAGAGTTTGTTGTCCTCAAAAAATATGTTTTTCGCTCATATAAAAGCATGTGGATTTCCGAGTATATATTTATTCGCGCTCGTATGGGCCGTAAAGGGTTTCTCGGTGGGTTGTATATGTTTAGGTTTTGCGTCTCGACGTAAAAGTCGACGTCGTAAAAGTTGGCTCGTAAAAACGTTTTTGGAGATTTTTGCTGTGGGAGATTTAATCTTGCTGGTTAATATCATTCGGGGAATACGCAACCGTCTCCCGCGCGCCCTCTCTCGTCTTTATCGGCTATTTATAGACACAAGATGGCGACGGGACGGAGGAAGCTCCGCCCACAGTTGACCGGAGCTAATTAAGTGATTATTAAGTTGAAGGAGTCTCATTAAGTGTTTGCTCGCGCCCCTGTTTCTCATAGGTGGCGATATCGTCGTTAAACGGACGACGCTTCAAGTGCGCGCACCTCGCGTGCTTCGTCGTGCAGGGATTGTTGAGCAGACGATAATAATAGGCAGGGGGTGACGTAATTACGACGGGCGTTTGGACCCTAAATGAGACGGTTTAAAGGTGGAATACGTCATTAAACTAGGATGCTAAAATCAACCTAGCCGAAAATAGACAAAATCTCGTAAATGTGGATTTAACGTTTTTCTATAGGGTGTTCGTTGGATGACGTTAGTTTTGAAACATGAATAAATCAGTCGAATTTTAATGAAAATTAATATTTTTTAAAAATTTACGTTAATTAACACCTCCCATTTAATAATAAAAAAACAATTTATAGAATATGACCTCTACAACTGAGTCGGCACGTGTAAATGCGCTCACCTGGAAAGCTAAAGCTTTTTCAGAATGTATAGGATGTTCGTTAGATGATGTTAGTTTTGAAACATGAATAAATCTGTCGAATTTTATTGAAAATTAATTTTTTTTTTAAATTTACATTAATTAACACCTCTCATTTAATAATAAAAAACAATTTTTGGAATATGACCTCTATAACTGAGTCGGCAAGTGCTAATGCGCTAACTTGGATAGTTAAAGCTTTTTCAGAATGTATAGGCTGTTCGTTAGATGATGTTAGTTTTGAAACATGAATAAATCAGTCGAATTTTAAAGAAAATTAATTATTTCTTTTTAAAATAACGTTAATTAACATTTCCCATTTAATAATAATAATCAATTTTTGGAATACGAACTCTACAACTGAGTCGGCACGTGCTAATGCGCTCAATTGGACAGCTAAAGTTTTTTCCAGAATGTTCGTTGGATGACGTTAGTTTTGAAACATGAATAAATCAGTCGAATTTTATTGAAAATAAATTATCTTTATTAAATTTGCATTAATTAACACCTTCCATTTAATAATAAAATTTTTTTTATGGAATATGATCTCTACAACTGAGTCGGCACGGGTAAACGTGCTCACTTTTACGGCTAAAGCTTTAGCGGACTTCCAGCCTGTACCTGCCGACTGCATCTCGGCATGTGCCGGCATCTACCCTAGAATTAATGCAAATTTTCTCGAGCGAATTAACACGTGCCGACTCAGTTGTAGAGGTTATATTCTAAAAATTGTTTTTTATTATTAAATGAGAGGTGTTAATTAATGTAAATTTTTAAAAAATAATTTATTTACATTAAAATTCGACTGATTTATTCATGTTTCAAAACTAATGTCATCCAACGAACATCCTATATTTATTTTTTTTCATTAAAATCAAAAAATTCTTTAAATTTTTTTTTTTTTTATTTATTTATGAAATCTCGACTTCAGTAAATAAAAAATATATATATAAATAAAAATAAAGCTTTTTCAAAACATTTGTGAGTGGGCGTTTTGTACGCTTCCTCCGTCTCTCTAATCAAGTAAATTGAGCCGTTGTTTTATATTGCCAATTGTTGTTGACATTATTACTTTTATTTTTTTTCGTTCATTATTATTAGAAAGAAACCTTATGCGTTTATACCGTGGGTGGAATATAGGGATGGTGGGTTTAGAGAGGGGCTAAAAGGCATTTGTCGACGTCTCATGGCTTCATTTTCTAATAGGCCTGAATTATTGACTCTCATCTTAAGTCTTTACCCCCTCTCAACCTTTTTTTATACCCTCTGTTTTTCATTTTAACTTGTTTCTTCTCTTTATACACGGTGTTTCGAAAAAAAGTAAACCCAGCTCCATTTCATATCTGATTGGAACACACACTGTATCGTAAATTTAAGCGAAAAGAAGGAGATTTTTAAAACGTAAGTCTGTTAAATAGAAAAGTAAGTATGAGCAATACTCTTATTTTTGAAAGTATAAGGAACGCACTTTTTAAACAATTAATAAATCAGTCAAATGTTAAGAAAATTGGATTTATTTATAGATATTTACATTCAGCGACATCTCCTATTTAATAATAAAAAAATACAATATGGCATATGACCTATCCAATTGAGTCGGCACGTGTTAACGCGAACTGGCGCTCAAGCTTGAAGGCTATAGTCATTGCGATATATCATATACAGCCTGCATTCGCTGGCGGTTGTCATGGGGTTATTGCAAATTTTGTTTTGCGCGTTAACACATGCCGACTCAGTTGGAGAGGTCATATTCTAAAAATTGTTTCTGATTATTAAATCGGAGATGTTGCTGAATGTAATTATATAAAAATAAATGCATTTTCATTAACATTTGACAGATTTATTAATTGTTTAAAAAGTGCGTTTTCCGTGAGACACCCAATTTAAAATTAATGATTTAATATTTTGTTAGCTCGAACTTAGTTTTTCTTGAACCACCTGTGAAAATCGGTTCAAAATCAATTATTTTGTATTAATAATATTTTTTTTAAAAATAAAAATATGCACATACTGTAATTTTTTTATTTTAATGATTTCCGGTTTTTATTTTCTGTGGGAGAAAAAATTTGGACAATATGACAAAATTTGTTTTTAAATTCCGAAAAGTTTGGGGCTTACTTTTTATCGAACCACCGTGTATATTATTGTACGGTGTAGTTTTAAAGCGACGTAATACCCAACGTATTACGCTTTCTCTCCATCTCCATCACTCTGCCTCTTTCTCCATCACTCTGTCTACATCTCTCTGTCTCTTTCTCCTTTTAATAAATGTCCTACTCTTTTCACTTCTTTTTTTTTTATTATTATTATTATAAACGACTTTTTTTTTTTTTTGCTTCTGTCGTTTTTCCGTTACGTCATTTTCTTAAAGGAGAATGTATGACGTAGAGGTAAAAGTGCGTAACTCGCGATGCGATAGAGGAAAATGCCGCTGGTAGGTAGGCGGCATTTTGTTTGGTTTTCCGCAGGATGTGGAATTCATTTCGATGGCGTGGGTTGTTATATTTAGAGAGGGAATAAGCCTCCCCGATTATTATTAGAATGGAAATTTCGGTTTACTGAAAAATTCATAATGGGGGGAAAAATGTTCGGTTTATTGAGAAGTTTATTACAAGTTTAATATTAAAAAATTGGATTCACTGAAAAATTATTAATAGCAAAAAAAAATTTCGTTATAGAGAAAATTTCGGAACTGATATAGCGAAAAATCCGGTTTACTGAAAAATTTTTAATATAGCGAAAAAATCGGTTTACTGAAATAATCACTACCGGTATAATGAAATATTTGATACCGGTATAACGAAAATTCGGTTTATTTGAAACGGTAGTGATTACTAGTGAGCGTATAATACCGGTAGCGAAAAATTCGTTATAGGGAAATTTCGTTATACGGTAGTGGAAACTTCAGTTTACTGAAAATGCTTTAATAGTGAAAAATTCGTTATAGGGAAAATTCGGTTTACTGAAAATCTATTACCTGTACTGTATATTGAAAAAATTGGAACCGAAAATTCGGTTTATTGAAAAATTATTTACGGTACAGAATAACGAAAATTGTATTTATTAAAAAAATCATTAACATTGAAAAATTCCCCTTACCGGTTGGAAAACATTTCGGATATAGCGAAATTTTAAGATTGCGAAAATAAGAAGTGTATTCTTAGGCGAAATAGCGGAGCTATGCGGAGCAGCTGTCATATTGTTTACGCCTTGTTAACCAATGACAATTATTAAGGGGTTGCTTTTGGCACCGCGCATTCAATTTCTTTTTCTATCAATTTTTCTTTAAAAAATTTTCAAAGTGTAGTTAGTGAGTTTTACTTTTCATCCGCGCTTCCGGTTGACATTTAATGTACGATCCCCATCGACTTAATCAATGCCATTTCCCCTACTTTACAACCATTTATCAAATCCCATATTTCGGGAATTTAAAAAAATATATATACCGGTATTTTATTTCATTTTTTCATATACCGTACTGTATGAGGTTTTTGTTGGATGACGCAAGTTTTGAAACATGAATAAATCAGTCGAATTTTAACGAAAACCAATTATTTTTTTAAAATTTACATTAATTAACACCTCCCATTTAATAGTAAAAAACAATTTTTAGAATATGACCTCTACAAGTGAGTCGGCACGTGTAAACGTGCTCACGCGCTCACTTTAACGGCTAAAGCTTTTGCGGACTTCCAGCCTGCATCTCGGCAAGTGTCGGCACCCAACATAGAATTAATGGAAATTCCCTCGAGCGCATTTACACGTGCCGACTCAGTTGTAGAAGTCATATTCTAAAAATTGTTTTTTGTTATTAAATGGGAGGTATTAATTAATGGAAATATATTTAAAAAAAAATATTTTCATTTAAATTCGATTGATTTATTCGTGTTTCAAAACTAGCGTCATCCATCTTTTTTATTACGATGAATCTGATCAACCAGTTGCGTCGTCAATATTGACGTCACGCGCCGTAATTGAAACGATGGCCGATTAATTAGAAAAGCGAGGGGAATAAAATTAACTAAGGTATTAAAAAAAATGTTAATGAAGCAGGAGTATAATTATTTTTTTTTTATTTATAACTACGTCGTTGTTGTCGTGAAACGGCGCCGTTGGGAACGTAAAACGTTAACCGGTGGACGTAACGTATATAAGGTATAACGACGGCGCTTAAACGTTTCCCACTTGCTTCATTTAGTTTACGACTCAAGATCCTTCTTTTAATGCCTCGCTGATTAATTACTTTTTTTTTTCTTCTAATGAAATTCCGAGCGGCGCGAGATGGATGCTGCTTAAGCTCCTCCTACTTCCTTTTTGGTCTTCCGCCGTTTTTAATTATTAATTTTTTTTAATTAAATAATTTTTCGTTGTTTTTTTTTTTTTTTGGGGGTCTGGCTTTTTATTGATCAACTTTTGAGAATAATTGATAGAATAGACCGCTAGAGGGCGGTGGTGCGAGGGATGATGATGGTGTTGCTAAGAGACGGATGCTGCGCGGATTTTTAGAAGTTATTTTTAGACGATGCACGGAGCGCCATCTGTTTTTTGTTTTTGGAAACTATTTTCTTTTCTTTTTTTCCTTTTTCCAATTTTAAAAATTGGGCGCTAAAATATCTTACTGTAATTCATAAAATTCCTACTAGATGGCGCTATCTTTTAAAGTTGTTATTGCATTTTTTTTTCATTCCCTCTCCATTACTGTATTTTATAATTATGTAAAATTTGGAATTCAATTTTTTGATGTTCTAAATTCGAATTAATAATGGATTTTTTTTATTATTCAAAGTTGGAATTCCGAGGTTAATTTTGATCAAAATTTGAATTAGCGAGGTTAACTTTGTTCCAAATTCGAATTTAATAGAGAGATTAATTTCGTCCAAAATTCGAATTAGAGAGGTTAATTTTGTTCAAAGTTCGAATTAGAGAGGTTAATTTTGTTCAAAGTTCGGATTAGAGAGGCTAATTTTGTTCTAAGTTCGTAGCGAGATTAATTTGGTTTGCATAAGGTTTTTATTTTGTTCTAAATTAGAATTATTTTTATTTTATCTTGTTTTAATTTTGAATTAACGAAGTTTTTATTTTGTTCTAAATTCGAATAATTTTTATTTTTTTCTAAATTCGAATTATTTTTATTATGTTCTAAATTGGTATAATTTTTATTTTATTCTAAATTCCAATAATTTTAATTTTTGTTTTAAATTGGAATTAATGAAATTTTTATTTTACTCTAAATTAGAATAATTAATGAACGGTTTTTATTCAAAGTTGGAATTAACGAGGTAAAAGTTTTTTGTTCAAAATTCTAATTTAATAACTAAATTTTATTTTTATATGGGAATTTGATTGAACAAAATTTTTATGCTCATTGTCAATTCAATATTGGAATTAGCCAGGTAATTTTTGTTTAAAATGGGAATTAATGAAGTATAACTTTCTCCCTAAAAAAAATTAAATATTTTGAAGGTTGGCGCTGCTGTCGTTTTTAGTGCTTAAAATAAACGCTAAAGGGCGCCATGTGTATAGGGGCAGAAAGAGAGGGAGTTAAGGCGTGCTCTTTGCGCATGCGTAGCTTGAGATAGTTTTTACGCGGGGAATTTTTGTTTTTAATGGGTTTTAGACAGAGTTTTCTGAGCTCAACGTCAGATGGCGCTGCTGGTTTGAGCATTCCGGAAGCTTCTAAAACCTATATCTCGCCGGCGGGATTTTCATTCTTTTATAAAAATAGATTTAAGTGTTTTGATCTTGATTTAAAATGTTTCGGGGGAAAAGATTCAAAGCGAAATAATATATGCAAATATAGGGTGTCCCACGGAAGACGCACTTTTTAAACAATTAATAAATCAGTCAAATGTTAATGAAAATTAATTATTTTTTTAAAATTTACATTAATTAACACTTCCCATTTAATAATAAAAACTAATTTTTAGAATATGACCTCAACAACTGAGTCGGCACGTGTTAACGCGCGAAACAAAATTTGCATTAAGCCGCGTTACCACGTGCCGACTCAGTTGAAGAAGTCATATTCTAAAAATTGTTTATTATTATTAAATCGGAGATGTTGCTGCATATAAATAAATAAAAATAAATGCATTTCCATTAACATTTAACTGATTTATTAATTATTTAAAAAGTGCGTCCTTCGCATCTCACATTTTCGAATGGGTCTTTCGAAATGACGTCAAGGTGGGCCATAATCAGCCATTTTTATACGCGCCAACACAACCAGTGCACTTGAGCTACGCGTGGTCAGCACCTGACGTCATCGCTCTTTCTCCTTCTCCTACAACAGCCAATCATATTCATCCAAAACTGGTCAAATTAGCCGAAAGTCGGATTTCATAAATTTCTTGGGTAAACATAATTTTTATGAACGAGTGTCTTTTCCTTCCATTAGAATCGTATAGTGGAAATGGACACTCGCCTAGAAAACACGTTTCTCAGGAAACGCGTGTCCTTCTCTCGCATTAGAAATGACTCAAAGAAATTAATTAAGCTCCTCGCACGATAATTATTAATTACGACATTGTCTTGGAGGTCCCCGGAGCTCATGACGTCACTTCCTTTCCCCCATCCCCTAGGTGCGAGAAACCATGACGTCAGCGCCGCGCCAAATGAGTCACGCTGTATTTAATTAACACCTACAGCTAATAATTTTCCAATTTAACGCCATTACCCCTCAGCGCCCCTCTTTTATGCCCTGTCTGTCTTACGTCACCCCTGCAGTTGATAATGACCAGTGACGCGCACATTCTTCACAGATGGAATTTGATGGCGAATGGTCCGAATGATAAAAATGTCAAACGTTGGGTGTTCAATATCATGTTAAACAGGGTCAACAACATCTCCGACCGTTAGGTGGCGCTTCCAGAGAGCAAGTGGGGATTTAAATCATGAAATTAAAATATTTGAATTTGTTATTGCTGTATAATCAATGCTAATGCGGAACCTAACTTATATAATTATTATAGGGTGTTCGTTGGATGACGTTAGTTTTGAAACATAAATAAATCAGTCGAATTTTAATGAAAATTAATTATTTTTTTAAATATTTACATTAATTAACACCTCCTATTTAATAATAAAAAAACAATTTTTGGAATATGACCTCTACAACTGAGTCGGCACGTGTAAATACGCTCACTTTTACGGCTAAAGCTTTTGCAGACTTCCAGCCTGCACCTGCCGGCTGAATTTCGACACGTGCCGGCATCTACCGTAGGATTAATGAAAATTTTCTCGAGCGCATTAACATGTGCCGACTCAGTTATAGAGGTCATATTCTAAAAGTTGTGTTTTATTATTAAATGGGAGGTGCTAATTTAATGTAAATTTAAAAAAAAAAATTTGTTTTCATTAAAATTCGACTGATTTATTAATGTTTTAAAACTATCGTTTTCCAACGAACACCCTACATGTATATTTTAGTTGCAATTGAGTACTGTAGATGCAACGTAGAAAATGTGAGATGGAAAAAGCGTATTTTCTTTGTGATGATTATAACTCGAGATATTATAATCTAACTACGCGCATGCGCGATGCATTTTTAATCGTGACATCAAAGATAAAAACCGGAAATTCGTCCGCTTTTTGAGTTAATCTACTTTTTCGTCTATATGTTTTAACAGATTAAAGAGAGAGTTATTTTTTTTTACTAAAGATTTAAGTATGGCGGTGAAAATTAAATCATCGGCGGTGTTTTATTAGCCTTTAAAAATGGTAGGGGTATTTATCACCTCGGCTATTTTATCTAACTACGAGGGAGAAGAAAAAAGATGGTAATAAAGTGCTGAATTCTATAAAATAAAAATATTACGTTAAAAAATGCGAGAATTTACAACTTCCGCTCTCATTAATTGAGTTGTAATCGCGTAGGCCTACCGCAATATTAACCCTTCTACCACTTATTCACACCCATCCTTCATGAATACAGTGCAACTCCAGTATTCGTCATTAATCCGTTCCAGAGAAATTAACGAATATCGAACAACTTTTTCCCATAGAAATCCATTAAAAGCGGTTTAATCCGTCCCCAGCCTTGAATTTACACAGAAATGATAACAAACGCATTTTAATTGTTGATTAATAAGAATATGAATGAGTTGGTATTGAGCCTATGGTATAGTCCTATATTTACTTTTCATGTTCTCCTCATTTATCAGCATTACAACACCACTCATTAGCACTCGTAACAATAAACACATCCAATCTTCTTCTTTTGCTACCATTTAATACACTCATACTCACCATCAGCTGACTGCGAGTGGCGTCGAAAAAATGACGAATATCGAAAGAGAAAAAACATGACGAATATCGAAAATGGGGAATATTGGAGTTTCACTGTAATTAAAAGTTTTTAAAGTAAATAGTGAGTGATGTTGTTGCGCGTGTCGTGACGTGTGGCGGCCATTTTGTTTGCTGTTTGTGTTGAACTCTGTCGGACCTGTTTTTATTCGCTCTGTCGTTTACCATTTAATATCCGATTGATCGATATCTCTCTCTCAGAGTGATTCTCTCTCTCTTTCAACTACAGTATTACTATTATTTCCTTTGTAAAACAGCTCCAATATATTGCGTTACATCTACCCCCACTTTTTCTTTTACCCCTACTTTTTTTCTTTTCCCCCGCAGCGTTCTTTTTATCTCTTTCCCCTCACTCACTCGCTTTACTTTCGCTGTTTTGCGTTTACGTGACGCGCGACGTAGCCGTGTGTCACGTATCGATTACGTCGAGCGTCATCTTGAGACGACATTTACATAGGCCTACTCTCCCTCTTTCTACATCTCTTCATCCCTCGCTTAACGTCCTCTTATGCAATTATTAAGATGTATTGAAGTTGAAAAAATAAAAAAAAAGAGTCGTAAAAAAAAGGTATAGGCCTATATTATATTATATAAGATTGCACCGGAAGCTTATTTTATGGATATAAATGTGTGGGTTGTGAACGAGAAAGAAAGAGAGAAGTTGGTTCGAATGATATAAGGGAATTTAATAAGAGTAAAAATTTGTAATGGTAGAAAATAAAAAATGAATTTTCTTTTTTTTTTTTTTTGGAAAAAGGAGTTTAGTCCTACGAATATCTGTGAGATTAAACTGCTTCTTGAATAATAAAAATGTTTAATTTCATCATAAGTATTTCACTTAAGAAATTTTTTTTAAGGGAATGTTTTTTCTCTCTTACAATTATTTGAAAAGGATAATTTAAAGAAATGTATTACCGTAGATAAAATTATTACGGTTGCTATGGTTTTTATGAAATTCCTTTTGCGCATGCGTAATAAATGTAATTCGAATGATACATTTGATTTACTGTATGCAGTAGATAAAATAGTCGATTTTTTTTATTCCGTTTCACTTATGAGTGGTAAAATTAACCAAATAGCGGCTATTTTCCAGAGGTAAAAAAAAAAAAATTTCTATAGAGGTATTTTTCTCACTTATGTAGGTACAATAATTATTATTGTCTATACACTGTTTCTGTAAAAAAAACAGACCCACATAAATTAGTATTAAATCTTTTTAATAATGCAAATCTTTGAATGATACATGAAAAAACTTTACTTTAAGGATTTTTTTAACATTGAATTGTTCCAATCTGAGTGTTTCTTTAGGCTGATTTTTTTCTTTTTAAAAAAATGGAAAAGTTTTGTATTGTAGAGGATAATAATTATTCGATGATTGATTGATTTGTTTTGTTTTTATTTTCCAGTTGAACGAGTTGGAGCAACGCGTAATCGAAGCGGAAACTCGAGCGGAGGAAGCGGAAGACAAGGTGAGAGCACAATAATGTTTTTTATTTTCTTAGCTCGCTAATAAAAATATAATAATAACGCTACTTGCGCGAAGTATCAGTCTAATTTTATGTACGAAAATAAAAAAATGTAAAAAATAAGTTAGGAAATTATCTCTTAAAACGTTCTATTTTAATTAGAAAAAAATGGGACTTTAGCTTTTATTGATACAATGCTTTTCCAAAATTAGTATTGAATTTAAAAACCAATAATATACGTAATAAAAGCAGGTTACATAGAAGTAGTAGAAAATAATATGAGGGAAAGAGAGAGAGGAAAACCAACATGAATTAATTTGCAGTTTGTATAAATAAATGAATATTTTGCAAAGTGGTTTTAATTGCATCGCTGATCACGTGTAGTGGTTAATGTACAGTAGTCAATCCACTTTTTTAATGTCTCATTTAGGGTTAAGCTCTACTCGCTACATTATCGTTAATGACGTATATATCTCATTTCCACCGCGTTTTATGAAACCGGTTTCAAATTAATGAAACTATAGGGTGTTCGTTGGACGACGTTAGTTTTGAAACATGAATAAATCAGTCGAATTTTAATGAAAATTAATTATAATTTTTAAATTTACATTAATTAACACCTCCCATTTAATAATAAAAAAAATAATTTTTAGAATTTGACAGCTGTAATTAGTTTAAATGGGATTAATTCGTAGAGGAGTTAAGATTTTAATTGCGCGGAAGTTAATATTGATTAAAGAATTTTTAATTTTATTTTGATAAAATTTAATATCTATAGGGTGGTCTTTGGATGACGTTAGTTTTGAAACATGAATAAATCAGTCGAATTTTAATGAAAACGAATTATAATTTTTATATTTACATTAATTAACACCTCCCATTTAATAATAAAAACAATTTTTAGAATATGACCTCTAAAACTGAGTCGGCACGTGTTAATGCGTTCGTGGAAATTTGCAATAATCCTACGGTAGATGCCGGCACGTTCCGAGATGAAGTCGGCAGTTGCATGCTGAAAGTCCGCAAAAAGCGTAAGCCGTCAAAGTGAACAGGTGAGCACGTTTACGCGTGCCGACTCAGTTGTAGAGGTCACATTCTAAAAACTGTTTTTTATTATTAAATGGGAGGTGTTAATTAATGCAAATTTTAAAAAAATAATTAATTTTCATTAAAATTCGACTGATTTATTCATGTTTCAAAACTAG
>JAQGAY010001910.1:0-12325 GCA_034698085.1 Polydesmus angustus
AAAAAAAAAATTTTTATCCCTTTTTTTATTGAACCGGCGGCCGTGTTTGCAGTTGCGAGCAAGGTACATGTAGTGATGTAGCTACACATGCCGTATAGAGTTGAGTAATAATAATTATTATAACACTAACAGGGTCACGCTCCAATGAAAAGAATAATAATTGATGGCATGGTCTCGCTCAATAACACCGCAAGAAGTTGAACAAATATATAAATATTTTTCAAATAGATTATTTATTATTATTCTCTTAAAAAGCCTAATATTACTTAAAAAAGCTTTTTAGTTTTATAAAAGAAACAACGGTATCTAAAATGGAAGCAAATGTACAAATAATTTTAGATACTGTATTAAGAGCCAATCGAATTGTTAAGTTGAAAGTAAATACAGTACACGTACTTCAAATACAGTACCGTAAATTGAAAATTAATTTTATTGAAACACAACAATAAGTATTTTTTATAGATAAATTTTATACCGGCTGCTATATAATATTTTGTTCTGAAAAAATTCTTAGTTTATTGTTTGAAACTTCAGAAATAATTAAAACATATTTTCTTTTTTAAAAAAAATATTTTGAGACTATGTCAAGTTACGAAAAAGTAGAAATGAAAGGAATCGCTTTATTATTCAGGATTTTCGGGTTTCGTTTTTATTCGGATAAACAATTTCGCCCGAGCTTTAATTTTTTGATCGTAACTTTAGGTTGGATCATCATGTTTCTTGTATTCGCAAGTTCAATATTTGAGACAAGCTCGAATTTTCGTAGTGGTCACATTTCAGCTGACCTTTTATGCCGTATAATTGCCGGCGTGTCCATCCAACTATCGATGGCCTTTCATTACGTACATTTATGTTTCCGCTTCAAATCAATTGCCGGAACCATAATTGAATTGGTAACCTTAATCCACTCTTGCATTCAATATGAAAAATCGGCGAAGCTGAAGTTTTTCAAAAAATGTCGCTGGCTGAACATCACTTTAATGGTGACAATGGCGATTTTCACCATTATTCCAATAGCTGTCATTAGTGCAGTTGTTCAGCAAAGCCTAACTGATGATGTGAATTTTACCGTATATATTTATTGTCGATTGTCACAACTTTTTTACAGTTTATGGATTATTTTAGTCTTCAATTGCGTTCTTTTTTATAATACCCTCGTTGCTTTTTGTTGTTATTATATTTATTTCTTTATCGATGCCTACATGGATGGAAATAAAGTTCAAAACTCAAAAGGCTTGAAAATTCATCAAATTAAGCATCAGCGGGTTAATCAAATGATGAGAATAATGGATCAGCTGTTTTCCAGATTTATGATGTCATCGATGGTTTTTGAATTGTTCACCATTGTGGCATACACCAGAGGTTTTGAAATAAATGGATCGCCATTAAACATTACAATCAATGCTATGCAGACACTTGTGTTTATAATCAAAAATATAGCCTGTTCGGCTCTCAACAAAAAAGTATTATTGTTTTTTAAATATTTTTATAATAAAACTTAAACTTGTAAAGTCAGCAAAGAATTAAGGAATGTTAAATGTAGCAAAAATAGTGCACAAAAAATTTAAAACTCACAAAATCTTACTATTGAGCTAAATAAGTCTTCCCTGGCTAAACTTATTGATTTTGTGCTCCCAAACACACTCACTAAATGTATAATATAAATGCCAACACATAAACCATGGACAAAATATTTATTGAATGTTTGTTTGAATTTTGCAAACATTTTTTTTAACGTTTAATCACTCTTGTTGCATAATTTTATAAGTTTTGGGTAACAGAATAATTATTGCGGTTAATATTCGTCGATCAATCAATTTTCTTGTCTGTTTTAATTTGAAAAATTGCACATCTGAAAAACATTTCCCCCATATATTTTTGTTTTTCAATTATATAAGTGGAAAATTTATTCTATTATCGTGTTTCATAGGTGCAAATTTCGTTATCAATTCCACTTGAAAAATCTTTCACGTTTTCCGCCGTAAGTTTTAAAAGAAATATTTATTTTTGTAAAGTAAACAAAATATTATGATAACTTATTTTTATATCTATACATTATAAGGAGTACATAAATTACATGATGTACGTGAAACAACTGATGAATTGGAAGGCGGAAATCACTTATGGTGGATTTTTCCCAGTGAGCAAAAGCTTCATATTTACGGTATTATCTGATGGCAATCATTTTTTATTTGTAAAGCAATATATAATTTTTTTTAGGTCTTTGGAACTACTTTTTCTTATGCTATGGTTTTGCGCGATCTTTAATTTATTTGTAAAATTAAATCACCACAAAAACACTTAAAAAAGCACAATATTTATTATAAATTCAAACTTTCATTTAAATCTATAACTAAAATTACAATTAATTCTAAGCAAATTAATCTTCTTCTTTTAATTATTCATAAATGAAATAAATCGATCACAATTTGTAAAACTTTACACTTTCAATTTTAACCTTCTGACGTAACAAAACTTTTATTTTTTACTTCATTAATGACGAACTGAACTAATTTTTCGGAAGTAACGTCTGCCTTTAAATATTCTAAAACCCAGCAATTTAGTTTCAAAACAAAAAAACAAACAATTGTAATTAATATTAAAATACGGTACCTTTTAAGATATCTTTAGGTGGTCTTCCACCTCCATGTGCTAATACCTTAGTCCTGTATGCCTCCCCCGCTTCCCTAATTTTCAATAAAAATACCCCAAGATGTAAAATTGATACTTAAATGATAATAAATTTAACTTGCCTGCTAAATGGATCTTTTTGAAAGTGTTCTTGCCAAATCCACGAAGCAACCGATTTTGAAAATAAATAGGAATAATATTTAGCTCCGTATCCCACAAAGTGATTAAATCTTAATTGCCAAGCCTTAAATTATAGAATTACTTTTGTAATTATTACAGTAAGAAATTGATAGGAAACAAATATTTACAGTTTCGGGAAAGTGTGGGATATTATAATATTTTTGTTGCATTTGTTCGATGATATCTGAAGTGCTCACTTCACCGCTATCATTTAAACCCAATTCACTAATATTTCCGTGAAACCATTGGTCAGCCATTGCGTAGAATACTTGCAGCTGTAATTCACTAGCACTCAACAAATTGCGAGATAAGCATAGCTTATTTAACAAATCTTTGGGAATGCTTTCACCAGTTTTATAATCTTTAGCAAACTCCGCTAAAACCTGTAATAAAAGAGCTGACTTAATACCACAAACATTGTATTTAAATCTGTCAAAGAAATACTCTAGGATCTGATGCAAAATATTCCATTAAAATTGAAGGCACTTCAGCAAAATCGGTACTGCATCTAGTTCCTAAAGTTTCAAATCGTAAAAATTAGGTATACCGTATATTTGTTTACTTTCGATTGCGTGAAAATTACCTGTAACGTGCTGATACTTAGTTCTAGCTAACATTGAATGCATGGCGTGTCCCATTTCGTGAAACAAATTTTCTACCATACCCGGGTATAATAAAGTTGGCACATTTTCAGTCGGATGTGGAAGACTAAACATTAACACTACTATAGGTAGCTATTAAGTTAAATTATTATTAATAATGACCATTAGAAATAAACCATTTCAATTACTTGGTAGGTGCCATCTGATAGTTCTCTTCCGCCACAAATTGTAAAATGGCAATCCTAAAAAACATAAATTAATATAATTATGTTCTGATTGTTTGAAAATAATTATCGGAGTTTTAATATTATTACTTGATTCGGTTTTTCATGCCGTTCAAATAAATCTAAATATATATAACCGAGCAATCCTTCCTCATCGTGCATCACAGCCTACGAATAAATAATGATTAATATCACCTGATAAGTTTTAAAATTAAGTAACAAAATTAATACCAGTTTAAACACATGTTCCGACCACACTTCACCGCTTTTCACATCCATTTTCTGTAAAGTGACTCTATATAAACTGTGCAGTAGTTTATTCAGTCCTTCCATACAAACACCAAGAGAAAAATAACGGGAACATTCTCGGTAATCAATATCAACCCTAAAATATCATACGAAATGCATTTTAAAGATCGGATCATAATTATTATTTCTTCGAGAATGATTTACTTTTCTTTCCTTAAAGCGTTATTATAATACGGCACATCCCACATCTGAATTACCTGTAAAATAAAATTGTGAATTTATAAGCTCGAGCAAAGATATTATTGTGTTTACCGTACATGTGAATTTGGATTTTCTTTATTATTGAGTTTTTGCATTGCGTCAAATTCGATCTGTGATAAAGGTTTAAGCTTATCGTTTAAATTATTTAAAAAATCGCGAACTGTCTCCGGATTTTCGACTAAACTTCCACAAAGAACACGATGCGCGTACGTTTCAAATCCGCAAAGTTTACCCAAATCTTGTCTCTCTAACAATAAATTTCGGAATCTGGTTTCTTGATCGAGATCCGGGAACATATAAACTTGATACGCGGCTTGCCGTACCTGTTAACAAAATTTAGACAAATATAAATTTAAAAAAATATATTTCAGCTTTAGAAATTTATTTATTACCAATCGAATGGGCGAATCAGAATATAAATGGGAAAATAAGAATTCATCTCCTCTTGTAGGAAACCTAAAAAAATAAAAACATAACATTTAAAAAAAAAAATAGCGCTTTTTTTAAATCGATTTTTTTTTTTGAACTAACGCTGATACTAGAGATTCTGGTAATGCGTCTTTAGGTAAAGATCTCGAAGACGAACAATGCTTTGAAAATAAATTGCTCAAATGTAGAATAGCGTCATTCAAACTAACAATTCGTTTTCTCTAAGACACATAAGAAATGAATCAAAAATATGTAACAAATATTTTGCAGAACAGTAATGCAGTTTCAGTCATAGTTTTTTAATTGATTAAACAACTCCAAAAACCTAGCCGTTTTAATGTAAAAGATATTAATAATAATTGTACAGCATACTACCGGTAGATATTACTTTAAACTGCATTACAAGCCAAAAAAAATTTTCCAAAAAGATTTACGCACAGTATCAGCATTCAAATGAATTCCAGACTGCTCAAAATCAAATAAAAACAATTTGGCTACGTATTTATCCACTTTATCTGTTGGTACGATATCGCCTTCTAAGGTGACTTGTTTCAATGCATTGTATAATTTTTGATTTGTGTTCAACCTAACAAATAAAATAAAAAACAATTAATTAAATATTATAACTCTATTTTAAATGTTACAAACAACCTTTCCACTATTGCGTTGACGGCCGTAGTCGCTTCTTCAGCTGCTGTAGCGAATGGTTTGAAAGGATGAGCTAATCGTATGAATTCTGCCTAATTTAAACCAATGAAAGTTTTTACATGATAACCTAGGAATGTAAAACACGCCAAATATTTTTTTTTACCAAATCTGCAACTCTGCATAAAGAGTCTGAAAGTTCATCAAATATATCGACCATTTTTCTTGTTCTTTTTGAACTACAAGCTTCATTTACCAATCTATCAGTATCGATGAAAGCGTTACTTTTGAGCAGATAAAATCCATTTGGCTGCCTTAATGCTAGCACGTCAAACAGGCCCTTAACAAAATAACTTATTATTTTTTACAATGCTATTATTTATTATAATATTATTTATAATACCGTTTCAGTATTAACGTTCAATTTTTCCAAAGGTTTTGTATTAAATGCTGTTGCTAAAGGTGATAAAGTAGTTACATAAGATCTCCAGTTATCTTGCCTTCCAAATGATGCGCGATTCAATGTTGTGATAGATGATTTTAAAATGTTTTTAATCCTCATTTTGTATTACTTTTTATTTATTGCACACAAATTTAATAATAATAATGAGATGTTCAAAGCATTCTCCTCGTCCATGCGCAGCAGACGAGTCGTTGCTGAATCGATTCAACCGGCTCCCTACGGTGAACGATTTAACCATTGACCGATTTTCTTTGCGACTGAAGCTACATGTAGAGAAGATCAAATCGGTTCTTTAAATTGACTTGTGTAAGTGAACGACTTTGCTTAATGCTACGATGGCGCTGGATGAACTTTCTATTTAAAACTCATATACTAAGCAAAACATAAACTAGTTTTGAGCATAACTATTATTTATACTGTATTAGAAATAAAAAGAAAATTTAGGGATATTATAATAGTTTGTACAAGACTGCGTTTGTTAAGTACTGTATTTTTTTGCATTCGAATGTCTGTGATATCCTTTCACAGCTGTCGTAGACGACTTGAAGGCACAGGTTACAGCTGATCGAGTGATACTTTTCAATTTCCGCATTTTATTAAAAAAAAAACTAAAAACTAAAAAAGTTGTGCCGTTTAATAGAGAAACTCTTAAAAAAAAGTTATTTGGTTAATTAAAAAAATATAAAATTCGAAAAACGGTATTTTCAATACTAATCAAAACTAAAATTTTCCGTAAACTTTTTGATGGAAAATTAATTAAAAATAAATAAATTTTTAGTAATTTGTTACCGGTACAAAATTATTTGCGTAGTAGGCCTACGGAGAGTCACAATGTCGTTTAGTTAATTTTTTTGAGATTGTTTGAAAACTTGTTTTTTATTTCTGCATTTGTATAATTATTTTGTAGGAGAGATGCACCAAATAACAATAAAATAGTATAAAGTATTACTTAATATGAATTGCGTAATCAAAATAAAACATCCATTAAAAGTTATTTATTAATTTACTTAAAATTTTAAAAATTATTCAAGCTTAATAATTATTGGTACCTGTAGTGCATGGCAAAGTAATATTCTAAAAACAAACTTGTTATTGCATACAAAATAATATAAAATTAAATTTTTTAAAAATTTATCACTTTTTAAAAAGCGCGTTGCTGTGTTATTGTTTTTTTCCTTATTTTGTTTTTATGAATTTATTAGCGCCGGTCTGGCAAAAAAAAAAAAAAAACACATATCATTTACAAAAAAATGTTTGCTAAAGAAAAACTACTTATTTTAATTTATAAAGCTACATTTTCATTTTTGATAAGCTAAATTTTTGAGAAAGTTAAATCGTATCTTTACAGAAAAATTTAACAAATTATTAATTAATATTATTCTTAAGTTTTAATTAAAATTTGAGTTTGCGAAATAATGGCACTTCAATCTTATTTAGCATGATTTTTTACAACAATTTATAAATTAATACGGAATCTTCGATGCATGTATTAGCCTCGAGTCGAATTTTTTGAAAATACTGTCATGTAAATGCAGATTTATGGATATTTTTTAATTTTTTCGAAAATTCATAAATGTATTAAAAATATAAAAAAACCTGTTAAAATAATGTGGTATCAAAACGTTAATTTAAGATTTTAATCTACTTTATTTAAAAGATTGATTTATAGTAAAATTTAAAATCCAAGTTTTAAGGGTTTTCACTTTTGAGAGACTTGCTATGTAACAAACACAGTCACTTGTCAAAGTTAGTGCCATTAATTAAGCTGGGCTTGTTTGTTCGAGTGATTTATTCGATCGACTGATTTCATCAAATATAACCTTGTTGAATTAGCCGCACGGTCACACCTATCTCCTAATACTGTATAATGAATTTTAAGGACATTTTAAATATTTTTCAACAATATGTTTAAACACTTTAGAGATTTATTCCGGAGAATTTATTAAAATAGTATTTCTCATTTCTTCTCTTAAATGAATTATGTTTTTTATAAAATTATAAATAAAGAAAAATTACGTAATACAAAGTACCGGAATAATTACGTAAATGCTAAGCGGCGATGTAATTAGAAGTAACAAAACATTTTCAATTAAAAATTAAAATTTATTACTTTGAAAGTGGAATTTTGACGAGCAAATGATTTAAGGGCACTTATTAAATGTGCACACGCGTTTGTTTATCGAGCAATTTTTTTTTGTATTTTTTATACACTTACGATTATCTTTTCTTTGAAATCATTATCATACCGTAATAATATAACAAACTAGTCTAGGCATATGATTATAAAATTACAAGCAGGCTACTTGTAAGAGATATTCAAAGAAAAAATAATCGAAATGTAACGCGGGAGGACCCGACTTGCAATATTGATTTTACGATAATAATTATTATGACTTTGCGTCATAAATTTTAAATACAATTCGGTCATTTAAATTAATCTCTTTTATTTTAGTCGCCAAAGACAGACTAAAGAGCGAAATTAATGCAAACCCACCGATTATGGTCTAGCTGCACCTCACAAATGCGCTATTACAGTCCAAAACAACTTAATTTCACGTAAACAATACCAAAAACTTATTTTTCAATATTTTTTAAAGGCTAAAATCAGGGCTCCAACTACATTTGAAAAATAAACAAAATGTTAGTTATTTTAAGAAACTTGGGATTGAAATTTATGATGTAACCTACCTCGATTAAATATTATAATGAATATTAAAGCTTTCAGATCTTAACGTTTAATCTTGGTTAACTCTATAACTGTTTATTTGTCCTATAAAAAATATAAAAATTTAATATAACATAATTATTGCATGTAATCTTGAAAACACTTTTTTCTTACTGTATGCGAAAGTGGCAATCAGAAATCGCATCATTCAACCTCAACTAAACCTAGAAAATACACGCAAAACAATTAAAAAATATAATACAGTAATTGGGAGAGCAAAATTAATTAATTACATGCATACATAATATAGTTATTGATCAATAAGCTATAATATAGATTTTGTGGAATTATTATGAGCTATAAATTATAATACCCTAATTATCCTTTCTTCCTCGTTATTATGCTTGAGTCCACTTCAATTTACGTCATCCGAATTTGAAATTGATCTTTGCACAGATGTTCTGTAAATGAATAAATAAATTGTAAAGTCCAAACTCGTTAAAAAAAAGCTTAAACCACAAAATCTGTAATATGACAGCTAATGTAATTACCGTAATAGAGCATTGAGCGTGACCAATGACCATGAAAACAAATACCAAAATTTATTAATTGTTATTTAAATAACAATGTGGTTGTAGGCTACATAATTACCATACTATTTTATAGACCATCTTCATTCACTTTTCTCACAATAATTATTAATTTCTGAATTGAAAGCGCCGATTTCGATCATCACCGTTTTCCCGTATTAAAATTTGAACTGCATTAAAAATCGAAATTAAAATAATAGCAAATATTTTTATTATCATGCACTATACTATACCTGTTAGAATCTTACTATTCATTCTACCGATGAATATTAATTTTGAAGAATTAAGCGAAACATACCACACCGAGATCACGAATTACACTCGCACGTTAAGCCTTCGGTAGCGACGATAGGAAATTCTCTCCTGTATTTAGAAGTTATGAATAGCGTTTGCTTATTTTCACTCTTTTCTTCTACCTCGCCTTACCTAAGAATGGGTTTAAATAAGCGAGCTCTATTTTCACACTCTATAATCATGCCTTTCGGTATTTTCTTCTGTAAAACAACATGTTTTGCATAATTTTAATAAAAATAAAGGTAATATTATTATTCTAGGGGTTCCAGAGAATAAAATGAAATCGAATTCATCACAGAAAATGCAAGATTATGTAGGTTTTACAGCAGGTAAAGTTGTTAGGGTTAGCCGACAACTTCGGGGAATGAAAACGGATGATCGACATTTTTTTTGGAGGGGGGAGGAGGGGTTTTCGCGGCAACTTTCTCCCTCTCCCAGCGCCACCCACAGTCAAAACTTTGAAAAACAACGCGTCACCAGGCGTCACATGATCACAATTAGCCAATCAGCGCCCACCATTTGCCGAAACATTTGCGAATGTCAAACTTTTTACGCCCTCTTTCTTAACTTGGGCTCGTGCTCGACGGACGTGTGTGTGTTGTTTGTGCCAATTTGGATTTACGCTTTTGTGCCGCGGCGCCGATTCCGAACAAAGCAGGGGATTTACTTCCACAAATCCTTGCTTTCACCGAGGGACCGATGACTAATTTAGATAGGAACAAAATTTTTATTCTTTTTTTAAAAGTGGTTTTAAATTAAATTAATTTTAATTAAAAAATTATATAATTATTTAAAAAAAATTTTTTTTTTTAAAACCGCTTTTAAAATATTTTTGGAGCCAACAATTTCTTTTCTTTTTCTGTGGGCAGCGAATAGTATTAATTAATCTTCGAACGAGCCTCTAATAATTCGCAATAGTTTTAATAATATTTTTAATTTTTTTTGTATGCGGCCTCCTATAACCCCTGACAGGAGGTAGAGCTTGTTCTTTTTATTAGAATTAAGAAAATAATTAATTTTCAATTTTGGTAACGTTGCTCACAGTTATCTTTTATGTCTACTTTAATATTTTGCACGATTTCACGGCTTCCACGACGCGGGACACCAGCGGTGGAGGAGACCGAACACATCATAGCCGATGCGTCGTTTTTGATGGTCAGTGGTAGCGGGATGCATTCAGGTGGAATGCATCCCGCCAGAAGTGCCGTAGTTGACGGCGTGGCGTTTCCCCCTATCGCGTTGATCGACGGCCCTGAAATATGTCGCGTTGATTAGCTATGACACAGTTAGGACGTATAACCTTTTTTTTTTAAATATATTTTCACAGCGCAACTAGCCACTACACCGATGCCCACCTTTAACCATCAAAAATTTTAATTAAGTTTTTTTTTATATTTTCGAAATTGTTGGCTCAAGTGTTTAATCTTTTTTTTTTTTTTTTAAAAAAATCGTATGGTTTCAGCTCGTAAGTTCTACGTTCAGCGTAATCGTAAAATGGTTAAGGCGTTGTTAGGTGTTAGGGACTTTGTTAGGTCTTGTTAAAAACTTAACTGCGCCTATTTTGTACCGGTTCTGGGGTTGGAATTAGTACAAAATAGGTTTAGTTAAACTTTGTACTAATCATTTGTTGTTCTTATTATGTTTTCAGGAATTTTTTTTTAAATGTGATATTAATGAAAATTATATTTTTCAGATACTTTTCGATCAACGGCTCCCGAAAATAAAATATCCTTTTTTAAATGTTATGTTTTAATAATTTTTATTTTTTATGCTTTTTTTTAATAATAGGAATTAATAATGTTTTATTTTTAGATGAGGTAATTATTTAATTTTGTATAATTATTGTTAATCTAAATTTTTTTTTGCTTCAGATTTTATGAATTAATTTTATTTTGATGTAACGCTAACATTTTTTTTTTTAGCTAGAAAACAAACGTATGGTGAGGATGAGTTTGATGAGCGGTTATATATCAATATCCTTTATTAATTTATTTGTTTCATTTTCAGCTACGGTAATATTTAATTTTGTAAAATTGATAATCTTAATTTTTTTCTCCCAGCTTTTTATTATGTTTTATTACGTTTTTTTAAATTTTTTAGAAAAGAACCGTTCGGTGAGGATGAGTCCGAGGAGCGCTTGTTTATCGATATCCTTTATCAATTTATCTGTAGGTATTTAATAATAGTAATGCGTAAGTTTATGTACAATTTTTTTAGATGATGCGGCTTCTGATGCGGTATTGGCGGCCAATCGTTCGGTGTTCCACCGCGCAACAGCGCACGGTAAGTTTCGAAACTTCTCGAATATTTTGCTATATTTTTAATATTTTTATACTGGTTTAAATAGGATGAAGACTACTATTGGAATTCGGAGGACAAAAAAAGATAAGTTTAATTATTTCAGTTACATTTTTTTAAAAAATTTTTGCGTGAGAAAAATATGAACAGCGTCAATTGAACGCCGAAAATAAATTTTTTTTTTATTTCAACTGGCCACTGAAATAAAAAAGAAACGCATGCTGTTTTCGTTCCGTAAATTAATATTATGTTTTAGTAATTGATTATCATTTGAACTTGCATGCGTTTAATAATTTATTGAATTTTTTTTTTTTTAGAAGCGTCGAAAATATTGGATGCCGCTCGAAAAGTTTGAAAGAAGTTGACGGAGGAAGAGCGCCGAGTAAATAACGAATCGCGTATTTATAACGATTTGGATGATTTGATGAAAAAAGATAAGTTTACATAATTATATTGCTTTTTTTCTGTAAAACTAATAAATTTTATCGATTTTTTAAGCTCGATATCGGTGGTGTGTTTGACGAGGAGCAAATCAACTGACCGGATGATTCGAAAAATAAAACAAATATCAAAAAAGATAAGTTTACATTATTAGCGTTCATTGTTTTTCACTGTAAAACTAATAAATTTTATCAAATTTTTATTTCTAGGCTCGATCGCGGTGTGTTTGACGAGGATCAACTCAATTGGATGATTCGAAAAATTAAACTGACCGTCATAATTATAAAAAAAGATAAGTTTACAGTATTATTCTTTGGTCACTGAAATAAAAATGAAATGCATGCTGCTTTCGT
>JAQGAY010001911.1:0-12319 GCA_034698085.1 Polydesmus angustus
AACACGGTTTTTAAACCAATTTCAAAAATATTTTTTGTTTATTTTGGGAATTTTTCAAATTTTTCATACCTTTATTTTTTATTTATGTACCGGTATTAATTAATTCGGTAGCCCTTATATTATAATGTCACAGAATTCGCCCATTACTTTTTTTACACGTGTTTTTCAGGAACGCATCCCCCCTGTAAAAACAGTACCAGGTGTATATACTGCGTATTAACGAACAAATTATTATTTTTTTTTCTAAAAAAAACTTTATAAGTTTCTCCGTAAAATGGCACCATTTTTAAGTTTTTATCCCTGCTATTTATTTTTTTAATTACAGTCGGAAATTGGAAAGTATTTTTTTTTTTTTGACGCCCGGTATATCGATTAATATTAAACACAAATTTTTTGATCGCAGTGGTGATCCAAGTTTGAGATTCTATTATATTGGATCGGAGCATGAGCTTTTATTTATTAGCTGGCCAATAATTTTTGATAATGTTTGTACGTGGAACAACTTGGATGAATCGAAAGTATTGACGAATAGATTTTTACTACCTTCTTACGTTAATGACACAGAAGGTGTTATTTTGCGCGAGTGGAAAAGACTCGGGTATTTGGGCGCGAACGTTCGGCGCTAAAATAAAAATGAATGAAGCTGAAGTGCTGAACAAACAAGGAATTTGGAACTCTATTCTGCGGAGAAACTTTAGTATGTGAGGATAACACCTTCTAATACACTTCCCTCCACCTCATTTTTCGTGTGCCGAGAGATTGGGGAAAGGAGAGAGAGAGGTAAAAAAAAAAAAAAGATTCTTTTTTTTAAAAACCGCGAAAGACGTCATCACGATTTAATAAAAATGGTCTTTTGCTTCATCCTCCTGATTCTAAGAGGGCCTGTTTACATTTTTGCTGTTAGTTCTGTTTTCCAACTTCGATTAATTTTTCGGTACCATCAGCTTTTTCTTTTTTTCTTATCATACTTTTTTTTTTTGCTCTTTTCTTTTCTCCCGGCTTATTTTGATTTCCGAATTTTTTTTTCCCACAAGTTTTCTGGCTCGAAAAATAAATTCCCGTATTGTATTATGAAAATCGATTTTTGATGCGGTGAGTCGCCATGTCGCTTAAAATTTATGGTAAAATATTTGATTTTTGATTTCATTCCTATCCTCGCTCTCTCCTTTCCGTTTTGGCCTCGCTAGCCAACTGACGAGAGGATAGGAATTGGAAAAAGCCAGTGTCAATAATCGATACTTTCTCCAATACCAAAAGAGCATTCGAACATTTAAAAATATATTTTCGATTTAAAGATTTTTGGAATATTTAATTACGGTAATAAATAAAATAAAAAAATAAGACAGCGATTACATACTTATGTGCAGGTACCTTTAATTTGGTTTTAAAAGGTAAATTAATTAAAACTACTGTATTAATATACTAACGTGTGTTTTTAAATTTACGGAGTTTTTAAAAAACGAATAAAGTAGTCAAATTGTAATAAAAATAAATTATTTTTTTAATATTTACGTACAACAACATCTCCGATTTAACATAATGTTTAACATACATTTAATCGAGTTAACACATGTTAACTCGATTAGCAAAATTTTCAATAACTTTCCCATAACTTACGCGTAATTGCGAGAAAGTTATTAAAAATTTCGTTGCACGCGTTAACATGTGCCGACTCAGATAAGAAGGTCACATGCCAGATGTTATTTTTTATTGTTAAATCGGTGATGTTGTTGTAACTAAATATTAAAAAATTAATTTATTTTCTTTAAAACTGTTTATTCGCTTTTTAAATGGAAAATGTTGCTAATCGAGTTAACATGTGCCGACTCAGTTGGAGAGGTCATATTCTAAAAATTGCTTTCTAGCATTAAATCGGAGATGTTGTTGTATGTAAATATTAAAAAAATAATTCATTTTAATGAAAACTTGACTTTTTTATTCGTTTTTTAAGAACTCCGTAAATTTTAAAACACACGTTAAAAAATCATTACATAATGAAACATTTTAAAGTAATTAAAATACAGTAATAACAATAAAAAAAAGTTTTTTAAAACTAGAATTGAATATTTCGAGACAAAAATGTCATTTGCGAATCAAAATTTTACGGCAAAATGGGAATAAGTTGTGGTATCTAAATTTTATTACAAATTTTTACAGTGCCAAATACAGTTAAATTTTTCCATTTGAAATACCCCGTTAGTATAATATTATTTTATATTCAGCATTCTTCTTGATAATGCCAACCATTTTGAACTCTCTCTTATTCCACTTAATAAAAACAAAAATCCTCAATAATTCAAAGCGATTTTGGATGTACATTTCATGATCTTGCCTTCCAAATTAGGCACGAGTGAGTGTCAACAACGTACGGGCGATGCAGGCCTCTCTAGTAAAAGCCGTAATAAACTTAATTCATTAAAATTTCAATTCAGAAAAGTTTTGAAATATTCGCAATTTCTAGCCTATTCCAAAATGAAAAATTCAGTTTTCTAGTTTCAATCAAAAGCGAAATAAATGACACTCAAGTTGCCAGTTAATGTGGCTCCACGCAACCTCAAGCATGGTAATTGAAGTGGAAGCTGGAAAGGAAGGCATTTGAGTCCGACGGAGAAGTCTGCCGAATGAACCGGTTGTCAAATCAAAAATGATCCGGATGGCTATAAAACAGTCTTCAAACTCATCGACCTTTCCAAATACCACACATTCACCATACAAATGTCACGCCAAATGTTCGTTTCGAACTTATCCGTACAGTTTTCTTACCATTAACAAACCCTACTAGTCAATCACGAAAGCAGAGATTGAGAAAAAAAAAAATCTACGTTAAATTATTTTAAAATTTTTTATGTTTAATCTCGACGATTTTTATTGTCTTATGAACAGAAAACGATTAAATATTTCCCCACCGCCGTTTTTAGTTATAAAGTCAGGGTAAATTTTTTGGGTCCTTGTTAATTGTGACGTTTGGAAGCAAAAAATGTTTTTCCGCTGCACAAAATGGATTAGTTAATTTTGATTCGTTTTCGCGCCATCCAAGGAAAAAAAAAAAATACTCATTACGGAGAAAATGAAAGCGTCGATTTGAGAAATTTTTTAAGGAATATTAAATTTTTTTGTTTTGTTTAGAACGTCAAATTTTTTTAAAGAAAAATAAATTCTTTTTTAGGAAATTAAACTAATTTCTTTTGGAAAAGTAACAAATTCTTAGGAAAAGTTAATTAAATTATTAGTTAAATTTACTAACTTTACTAGGAAAAGTAACTATTTTTTAAGGAAAATTGACTACCGGTACTGTAAGTTGTTTTTTTTTAGGAAAAGCCACTTTTTTTGTAAAGAAAAAAAATTTTTTTTTTAACTCAAATACGAGGGCTAAATTTTATTAAGTAAGTTTTCCTCATCAAGAAAAAGCAAAATAATAATGACAAAATTACAAACCATATTTATTTACCATTGTGCACTATTTTTCTCTATACACTGGAATTTTTACCCGTTTCCAACCATTTCCGGTACCCAAGCAACAGCTTTTTGACAACCACTTCGTAAAAATCTGCCTCCAATTTTGCTGATCAATTTTTTTTTTTCAATTTTAATAAATAAATTTAAAAAATTTTTTTAAAAAAAAATGATAAAAAATGATTGATTAACAAATTAAAAACGAATTGAAAGAAAAAATTGATTAAAAATGTTGGAAAAAAAGCGAAAAACAAAAAAAATTTTAAAAAATTATAATAAAACATCTAAAAAAAGGAATTGATAAATAAATTTAAAAAAAAAATGGAAAAAAATGGAAAAAAAAAATTGATCTGCGAAATTTGGCGGCAGATTTTTACTTAGTGGTTGTCAAAAATCTGTTGTTTAGTTTCCGGAAATGCTTGGAAAAGGGTGCAAATTACAGTAAATGGAGAAAAATAGTGTACGAAGGTAAATAAATATAGTTTGTAATTTTATCATTCTTATTTTGCGTTTTCTCGATGAGGAAAACTTACTTAATAAATAGCCCTCGTATTAGTTTTCTCGGGGTTTTTTTACACAAAAGCGGGCACCTAAAACACTCTTTGCCTAGGTCCTGCGGCGTATAAAACATTGCTGTATCAATAAATAAAAACAAATAGTAGTATTAGTCTCATTTTTACAAGGTATTAAGTGTATAAAGCGTATATTGAGCGTAATAGGCAATCGGTGAAACGTGAGCGTTGGTCAAGTGACTGTGTTCACACTTTGACACGTAGGCGTCAGATTACGGCGTAGTTTATACTAATGTGATTGCTCATCCAGGCTTGGAATCCCCGGAATTATGCGAGGTGCGGAAGCGAATGAGGTGGGGTATATCATTTATTATAGCGAGACTCATTATCGAGGGTGGTTTCATCCGCGGCAGCAGATAAGAGCCAAAGTGCTGCTACATCTACGATGCAACTGTACGCGCCAAATTATTTATACGTAAGCTACACGAGTTTAATTTGACATGAACACACTCTGCATGGGATACTGTATTCAGGCGTAATTTTCCACAATTTTTGCCTTACTACTATTCCTATCAACTTAATGCAAGCATACTAGGTTATCACTGGTGTGTGGCGAAAGTTGCGCTTACTCCCACACGACAAAAATGATTCTCTTTGCAGTTGCGCAATTATTGCTTTTGAAAGATATTTTGCATTGAGCTGCAATGCCTGCGCGCGCACTTATTTTTTTCATAAGTACAGTATCTCGAAAAAAATTTTCTCAAAAAAATTTACCGGTATCCCAAAAAAAAACTTTCACAAAATAATTTTAACAAAAAAAAATTTTCACAAAAAAATTTTAGCAAAAAAATTTTTCTCAAAAAAAATTTTAACAAAAAAAATTTTGTCAAAAAAAAAAAAAAAATTCAGCAAAAAAAATTTTAATAAAAAAATTTTTTTTTACATTTTTTTTCATAAAAACAATCAGCATTTTGGAAACTTTCATAACACTAAAAAAATCTACCACACGGCCCTGCCCGTTTCCACAAAATCTCGTCTTCAAACAGTAAAACTGGATTTTTGGAAAGGATAGCAAAAATAGTTATTCATGTTACATGTAGTGTATTTTGAAATCCATGAAAGTGACGTCATAACATCACTAGTTTTCAGTGCGAACGCTTTTTCTGAAAGCGGATTGCTATAAGTAACTTACGTCATACGAAAATTGGCCGAAGAGGTTCCACAAAAAAATTGATTCTTGGTGGAAACATATCGGGTGGCGCAAAAAAAATGATACCCTCTAGCGAAACTTATACCATGATCAAATTATGTTTCTTGGTAAATTTGAACCAATAAAATTTTCCTGAGTCACTAACTCAACCTTTGACATCACTATTTCATTAACTTCCGGTTGCCATCTTTATATTATAATTTTTTTTTAAGTTTTTACATTTTTTACAATGACAAGATTTCACGAGGGGGTATCACTTTTTTTGCGCCACCCGATAGTAGTATTAAACAACAGTATTTTATTATTATTTAAAATACCTTAGAAACACTTCCTGCTTTAAATTTATAGATTATTAAAATCAATTTTTACTATTACTTTATCTATAAAGTAAGTAGTGATCTTCAGTTTTTTAAATAAATAATGAACAGTGACAACTAATAAAGTCATATCTAAATGATTTTTCAACATTTTTTTTTTTTTAAAGAAAACATTTTTTGATAAGCCTCAAATGTGTTGATTTTTTTTTTATCTTTGATTTTTTTAAATTTTATTTTCAGCTAACTTATAAGTTGTGCATTTTTAAATCGCCGTACATTAAAAGTTTTGAATTAAAAAGTTTACTTCATTTGCTATTCAATTCCCAATTGGGATTTTTACGCTTAACAGCTTAGTGTTGCTTTCGATGATTTAAAACTGAATTTCTTTAGAGGTGTTTTAATCGAATGACAAATCTGAGTTCCATTTCGGATTCTCGATGGAACCGGTGGCGACATTTTTTTTCCTATTGTTGATCCATTTTTTATGTGGAAAAAACAAATTTTTGCTTGGTTTTTTTCCCCCCTTAGCAATATGAATTCGAAGAAGAAAAAAAAGTTTTTAAACATAATTTATGAAGTTGCTACACTATGATGAAGAATTTCCCATTGTATTGCGCTTACCCCCTTGATATTTCCGTTCGTATAAGTGACGTCAGAACTTTTCTTATCCCGAAGAATGACGTGCGAATATTTTTTGACAAGCTGAAAAATGTGGGCAGGTGGGTTGGCAGTAAACGAATTTGTTAATGATAAATATTTCAACATGTTTTGTGAACAACAAAAAGTCCAACATGTTTTCATAAATAAGTAAACGAGAAAAAAAGATGGCGCCAGAGATGCTCTGCTGGGAATTGCCGCGCACTACTTCCCAACTTACACGTGCAGCGAAACACCCAATTAGATTTTACTTCCGTTACCAGAGATAATAATGTTTAATAGAAAACGATTAACTAAGCAATTTTCTGATCAGATGATTAACGATATTAAATATTTAGTGCTTCTAAACGATTGAAATAACTACGTTTTTTTTTTATTACATGATGAATACTATTATATAGATCGTACGAAATGATGAATTCTTTTAGATGTTTGAAACTTTTGTTTGTTGTCAAATGTATTTTGACGTGCCATTGTTTAGGAAATGCAGTACAATAATACAGTACAGTCGTTGTTTAGAAAATTCATTGGCAAATGTTAAATGAAAAAAATGTAAAAGCAAGAATATCGATAATTTTATCGAAGAATAATGCACACCAATTTAATGAAGATTTTAGTGCAGTTCTACAGACAAAATATACATACCGGTACCGGGTAGGCCTACCGTAAAACAAATACCGTATTAATGAAAAAAATAATAGGTTTTTTTTTGAAAAAAAAAAATAAATAAATAAATAGCGAATTATTAATACTGGTATTTGAAATACAGTACAGTAATTGTCTTTTATTTATAGTTGAAAAGTAATGAAACTGTTTTAATAAAATGGTGATGTAATTTCAAAGGTTCAAATTAATGATAACCCCTTCAAGGTAGATGCTTAGGCAAGGTACTCACCGAAGGAGCCCAATTTCCTTATTCTTAGTAACAGTTCTAGAATCCTTGAAGTGGAACCGGGTAAAAAATATACGGAGTACAAAAATTATTTTTTTTTTTTGACTTTTTGAGTCAAAAACGTATTTGAAAGGCCCTTTCTTGTTATTCGAGTCAACATTCAAAAGCAGTACGGCCGTCCAAAGGTGCGTGGTTTTTTTCTTCTATGGTTCCAGAACTGTTATTAAGAGCAGAGGAGATGGGTCGCCTTCGGTGAATAACTTCCCTAGGTATCTACTTTGAAAGTGCCAGCCTTAACTCGAACCTTTGAATATTTTGTAAAAACCATTTACAGTACCGGTAGTTAATAAAATAATGGAATCCCTTATGTTAACATTTACGAAATTTGATTTGCAAATTGGTTTTTGAATTAACATTTCTGCGCTAAAATAATGATGTGTTTTATCTTCAATTTTGACGCACATTTAGCTTCAGAAAAGCAAGATTGTAAAATCTAATGAAAACTAAAATTTTACTCTGACGTGTGTTGTTTTCAATCGTAGCGTATTTTTTCATCATCGGGCAGATTTAATGCCGTATTATGGCCGAAACCATATTAAAACTTGCCCCGATAAAGCTTTTCTCCATAAATATTTCTGGAGTAACTGTATCGAAGTACATGTACTGTATTTTCAATTTCTATTATAATGTTTACATGCATTGTATTAACTTTATTAATAATAATTTTCATGAAACTAATTTTTTTCCTTTTTTTTTTTTATAGACAAGAAAGATACAAATTAGAAAATACAAAAGAAATTCGGTAAGTGAATCAAACTTTCTCATCTAAAAACAAAAATCTATTATAAATAACACAGTTTCATTCGTATTGGTGGGGGTTCATAAATTGCGTAACTCCGTTTAGCCACCCTCATATTTTGGCTTTAGAAAACGAATAATAGCACCCGAGGTTAACAGTAAGGTTTACTATTCTGAGAATTGTAATGTTAACGAGTTTGCGCGCGGAAAGTTAAGACTTCCTCTTCCGGATCCGAAGCAAAAATGAATAAAGAAAGGCGAGCGAGGAGAGAAAGAAAAAATCAAAACTAAATTGGAGCGGAAACCGTAAGTCCTGCGCACTAAAAGCTAAAGTTGGAAGACTCATATTATGGTAATTTTCTATTAATCGAGAAAAGAAATCTGATTTCCTTCATATTCCCCTTACGCATGCGCGTTACAAATCAAAAAAAAAAAAAAGCAATAATAATAAAAGAGTCGAGGAGGATGAGAATTACGAGGTCGAATCAAAAAGTTCTGTCAATTTTTGAATTTCTCTCGCTACATTTGTCAGATTAATATAATTTTTTGTGGACATGTTAATGGACTTGTCTTTGACCTTTGTCTAAATTTACAGCCATATTTGACCTGTATTTTTGGTTTTTCCGCCATTTAAAGCAGTTGTGGTTCGGTGTGGTCGGCGATTTTTTAGTTTTCCCAATACAAAATAATTTTATTAGGTGCCATGAATTTTTATTCCAAGTTGTTACAATTAATAAAGAGCACTATTTAAACAAGTTAAGTCGATTATGTGAAGAAACTTGTTGAAAATAACCAGATTTATGGAGTAAAACAATTGCACCATTTTGGGGCACCAGCACACACTCCATTGATAAAATAGCAAATAAAATCCTAAAATGCATCAAAATTCACCAAATTTGGTCTAATTTTCTTTACAAAATGAAAACAAATAATAAAAAAAAGATAAGCATTAGTGGCACCCAATAAAATTATTATTTATTGTGAAACTTAAAAATCGCCGAACATACAGAACCACCACTCTTTTAAATGACTGAAAAATTAAAAATACAAGGCAAATATGGCTGTAAATTTAGACATACAGTAAAACCCGTTTACAGTGCGCTCGCTTATAGTGCGATTTTTGTCCGGTCCCTTGGACAACGTCATTGGAGCATGTGTTAAAAAAAACCGCTTAAAGTGCGTCGTCCTCTTATAGTCCCCAGAGACTAAAAATCTGTATAATTAGCCCGGTAATAGTGCGCTTCACTTAAATACTTTTTTTATTTAAAAAAAATTTATTTCAAATTTAGGAATTTTAAAAATTGTGAACTTTCCGGGCAGTTTTTTTTTTTTTTTTGTGCCAATTACAGAATGCATGTAAAGAAAAGCCAAAAAAAAAAAAAAAATTGGATACAAAAATATTTTTGCGTAAATTTTTCGTTTCACTAAGGAAATACTTAAAATAACATTTTTAGCATTTCCCGGTTATAGTGCGAATTTTTTTCGGTCCTTTGAATCGTACTGTAACCGGGTTTCACAGTATTTCAAAGACAAGTTCATTAACATTAACAAAAAATTATATTAATCTGACAAAATAATATAGCGGGGAGAAATTCGAAAAATTGACAGAACTTTTTGATTCGACCTCGTAGAAAGAAACTATAGAAAGTAAGAGTTTTGATTGATTATCGTTGCTGCTGTTATTATTAAGAAAGGTTGGTTTTATAAGATCAAAAATGAACTAATTCGTCATGCCGGCTTCTGCTTCTTCCCAGTCCCCCTATCGGTGAATATCGGCTGCTCGACGGCGTTGCTGTAGCAACATTCGACCCGTTTGTATTTGTTTACTAGTGACTAAACTTTTCCACCACTTCGCCCCTGCCTACACGGTACACCCCCGGTGACGATCGCGTTGTTTGCAAAACAGAAAGAACGCCCTCTGCCGGTCAAGGTGGATGCCTGCTCGTGCTAAAGTTAGCGTCGGGGCGGTCGACGTGGGTGGCAGTGACGATAGGTAGGAGAGGGGTGGGTGTCGTCGAAAACAGAGGGTCACATAAATAAAGAACCAAAAATAAAAAAATAAAAAAAATAAAAAAACAACGTTAAAATCGGCGGTTGTAAAATCCGTCGGAAGTGCGGGGAAGTTTATAGCGCGATGACGAAATACCAAATAAGAAAAACAAAAATAATCGAGTTGAATTTTCCCAGGTGTGTACGGTACGGAGAAGAATTACGCTTCCACACGTACTCGCTGGCTACGGTATTAGTTACGTTAAGACGTTAGATGAGCGAGCGAGAGAAAAAAAAAAGTAAAAATTTTTTTTATTTTTCTTGGATATTTCTTTTGGCTTGTTTTTCGTTTGTTACAACGATTGGAGCGAGCGACACTACCACCCATATATTCGATGATAAAACTACTTCCGGTTTCCATGACAACCAGGCAAAGGTGAGGGTAGATCCATAAAATCGTTGGTGTAACTCACCTTGTCGACGTAGTTGACGTACGATGGTTTTAGTTGACGCCGCCGTAGCCACCACGTGCGTACCTATGAAGAAGAGCTTGGCGACCGGGAGATGGAGGTTGATGCCGTCGTCTTGTCGTTGCGCGCGGCACCGTTTCAACACGCTCGTTGGGTAGAAATTCGCGGCGAAATACGCTCGCACACGCGCCGCGCCGTATCTTTTGCCATTTTTCACGGTATGAGTTTGAAAGATGTCGGAGGCTCATTGCCGGTGTCTCGGCACGGCGTCATCTCCGTGCTAACTGATTAACTGTTTTAACGAGAAAGAAAAATAAATTTCAAGTTTTGTTTTTTTTTTCTTTCAAAAAAAAAAAATGATTTCCAATATTTTTGGAACGGAAAGCTTATTTTTTAAAATTTAAATACAGTTGTCATTATTTTTTTCTTTTTTTTTTTTTTTGAAAACAACAAAAAAAAAGCGAACTAATTATGCAGAAGATTAGGAACACGTTCCGTCGGAATTATTCGCCGGTGTCGTCGGCCGAAATGAAAGCCCAGGACAATAGTTTGGACATACCTAAACAGATTCGTTCCGCCTCTTTCGACGACGTGGAATTTCGCCGCAAAGCTTCAATCGCCGCATCCAGCGGGACACCTTCGACGTTGAACCCGGCCGGCGGCGGCGGTGGCGGGGAATGTTTTCTCAGCGTCCCCAATGTTCGTAGTCAAAGATCGAAGTCTTTCGATTCTTGCGGCTATCAATACAGCGATAATAAGGAAGTTCCGCCTTCCGAAACTCCGCACTTGGAAGTTCCCAAATCCAAACCTCGACGTAAATCGGCCGGAGGGAATATGGAGAGTAAAAGCTCCGTAGGTTGTGTCCACTGCATCCTCTTGGAGGAGTACCTGAAAGAGTGCGAGTTGGAGGCTGAGCAGTACGAGGGTCGGCGTTTGGGCGCTTTCGGCGACCTGCATTGGCCCACTCCGCCTTTAACTCGGCCTTCCCGACTGGCTTGTTCTTCGTCCGAGTCGTTCGGAACTTCCAGCGACGACGACGAAGCCGAAGCCACGATGGGAGCCAGCAGCGGAGAGGATTCCATGGTCATGGCTTTGGGAGGAATAACAATTATCCTTTCTCCCAATTCTCCCAGCGGCGAAATGCCTCCTCGCTTTCCCTTCTTCCAACAACCGGAAGTGATGGCCAGCGAAGGTCACAGCAGTAGCAGCGAGGAGAGTGACCCAGGAAGCGGCGCGGGAGGCGGAGTTGGGGCGGACAGCAACTCGTCTCTGGAGAGCGAAACGATGAGCAGCGGCGTGAACTTGCACGTGACCCCACCTTCCTCGCTTCCGGTCATGGTGCTGGTGGGGGAAGAGGGCGGAAGTGAAACGGTGCTTTCTCTGGACGTCAACCCGCAATCCGGTGCTAAGCAGGTGCGTTCGGCGTCGGTGGACTCGGGTTTCGTCAAGGTCCCGCACCTGGAGGCCATGGCTTACGCCGACGCCTCGTCCACCTCCATCTACCTCGAAGTGCCCAAAGCTCAGAGGTCGAGGTCGGTGGACATTGTGCTACCTACGGACGACCTCGGGACTTACAGGGCTCTTCAGCGATCCACTCGTCCAATAATGCAAGTATTCTATTTAGACAGTTGTATTTATTTTGGCACGGAAACGCAGAGTCGTGGCGGGGATGGGAGGGATGCGATGATGCAAAACGTTAGGAGGCGGGATTTTTTTTTCTCTCTAAATATCAATATTGAACGTTAAGGTTAGCTTTGGGTGAGTGCGAGACGAACGCATTTTTATAAAATGTTTTTCTTTCGAAATCACTTGCTCAGATACATTATCGGATTTTCTGGGTTTTGCTTTGCCGTTGCGTAGCTAACGTCCTGGATTTATTAAACCAATACCGGTACATGTATTGGTAAACGATACAACACAACATTAAATTTTTTTAATTGTCATTTTCTGCATCCATCATAGTGAACTTATAAAGGGAAGTAAAAAAAAGTTTATCGTTCAGTTTTATTATTCTCGCATAA
>JAQGAY010001912.1:0-12319 GCA_034698085.1 Polydesmus angustus
GCGCAATGAACAGGAAATAATTATTAATATACCGGGTGACGGAAAAGTAAAGATCCAACTTCCAAATGCTTTTTTTAAAAGAACAAGCAAAGATAATAAATTAAAAAGAGAAACTCAGAAAGTTTTTTGTGTAAAAAAAATAAATTTTTAGTTACTTCATTAAATGCAAAAAAAAAACCCTAAAAATCCAAAATTTTACTTTTGCCCTTCATTTGAGCTGTACTATCCTGGGATAACAACGCAATAACAATGAAACAAAAATGCAACAACAATATTATTATTAAAAATTAATGTAAATAGTAAAACATTGCTTCAAACACTCGAAATGAAAATAATTTAGAATTAGTTCTAAATTTTTGCTGAATTTGCGTGTCTCAAAAGTGGTGATCAAATGCGCCCAGCTGCATCAATGAGATTGATTTTGCAGCATAAAAAGCGTTCAAGCTTGCCTCATTTTAAACGTAAAAAATTATTTAAAAAAATTCATAATATCAAAATATTATTACTTTTAGAACAATAATTTATTAAATTTTTTTTTTTTTTTTAAAAAATATTTTTAATATTCTATAAAAATTTTTTAGCATGAAACATTTTGTTTCCGAAAAACTTCATTTTTTAAATCTTAACTTTTTTTTATATTTTTTGAATTAACTAAAAAATTATTTTTTTATAAAAAAAACTTTCTGAATTTCTCTGTAAAAAATACAAAAATACCATGGTTATTTTGTGCAATCTGGTTGTAGCAGCGCCAGCTGGGTCACCTAGACAAATGCGTTAAGCCTACATTTTTAATAAGCCCGATTTTTCTATTTTAAAAAAAAGAGAATTTTAGATGTACATTTTTTAAAAAAAATTTCACATTTCGTAAGCTCGGCGTTTATTTTTTTTATTGTGCTATTATACTCGTACGTAACACCAAAAAATGTCAGAATTTACTAATTTTGTACAAAAAATTTATTTCGGTGGGGAAGGGGTAAGCGCCAAAACTATTTTTTGAATTCGGGCGTCATATTTCTTAAGCTTAATATATTTTATTACCAGGAACTCAAAGAATATTTTAGTCTGGAGCCCCAAAAAAGCTTAATCCGGCACTGGGTACTAGGGTTGTAGTTATATAAACTATTGTAGATTCCACTGAAAATTTATTCACATTTTGATTATACTCGTACTTTGAATAGTCATTTCAAAATTAAATTTTTTTAAATCAACTTTTAGAAAAAACAAATATCACAATTTTTTGACATACAGTAATATTCCTACATAATCATCTTCACTTTGTTTATCAAATTATCATGCAGTCACTCAACAAGATTTGGCATTCCCTCCTTAAAAAGTTTTTAGGCTGAGCTGCAAGCCACACTTGCGCTGCTATTCACCTTCAACGAGGGGTCGCTTTTAGAGGAACAAAAAGGGAAAAAATAACGGAACAAGATCAAGACTATAATACAGTGAAGAGAATGCTCAAACACATCAAAACAAAGCAGCAGCATTGGCCGTCCACCGCCTGACCGTGGCCTAAGCAAATCAGATGTCGTTTTTTTAAAAATTTATTAATGTTTGTAGTTGTCAAATCTGTTGCAAACGATAAGTTATTAATTTTTCTAAATTATTACTTAGAATAGCATGCAATTTATTTCATATTGTAGCTCCTTTAGTGTATTTCAATATTTAATTGAGCAAACTTTTTAGTCTCGCTCTCCAAAAGAAAATCTTTGATGCGCATCCCTGCTAAAATAGTAAATGTGCGAGAAAAGAAGCGGAATTTCTGTCTTTGACTAGGGCAAAAAATGAACTAAAGCCGGTCCAGAAAAAAATATTTTAAATACCGCTACTGTATTATTTTGTGTTAATTCTGACGCACACACCGTGAGAGTAGCCAGAGATACGACACATTGTCGAGAGAGGGTGCTGCTTCCGCAAACATATAAACAGACCACTGTCATACTCAAACCGGCTAAACCAGCATACGTCTGAGAACTACATGCTGTCAATATTTAAACCAAATAATACCGGTACTGTAATACACTAAGATATTCTTTAAATAATATTGTTTGAAACTACAGCACCGTGTAATTTTATTTATTTGTTTTTTAATAATTTTGTTTTTATTACGTAAAATAAAACCAAATTTTTTGATGTCATTTGTCGCTATTAAAATATAGAAAATGATTAAAAAGTTTGCGATGGGCAAAATATTCTTTAAAAAAAAAATTGAGAAAACCACTTTCCTTTTTTGTTGCTCAAATAGCTTACCCGGTACTGTAACACGGCAAACATTTTCCGAGAAGTCTGGGAGGGTCGTGTGGTTAATTGGCAGGCGTGATCTAGACGGTACGTTATAATGTAAAGATGATTTACTTTATTTTGTGTTAAAAGCAATCTTTTATTGTAATAGTTTCTAATTGCCCTTATTACAATGTACAGTAATTGATTTATTTTTCTAATTGTATTATTATAACTATTAATTGACACCGTACCAATAGATAATTAATATCAGCAAAAATGCATTACGGTATATAATAATTTCCCTCACAGGGTCTCAAACAAGGAAGAAGGGCAACAGGGCCAATTGTCCCTAGTCTCCCTATTTTAAAAATCCTCACATTTCTCATGAAATATCACCAAAAAAGTCAATATTATTGTTTACGTGTCTCCACGGAAAAAAGTTGAAAAATCTGAGCATAAAAAAAAAAACTTGTGATTTTATCTTTTTTACTTTTAAAGTGAGGAACCTCAAAAAAAATTGATTACCTTAGGTCTCACATTACCTATGAAAGGGCCGTAGCAATCATAATTATGTCATATCCAATGACATAGTATATGAATATACCGGTCTGTCAAAAGTACCGTCATTTAAAATGTATGATAAAAACCGAGCTAAGTGTCAAAACCGATATTTTCAGATAAAAATATACTTTTTGCAAACTAACTTTGTTTTATTTAATTAAATTTGTGCTAAAAATCAGGAAATTTTTTCTATTTATTACTTATGTTTTAATTTAAAAGCAGTTTTTAATAATTTTTTTTGGTGACATATAGCACGGTTAATTTTCACTACAAATATTCAAATTATGTCATCAAAAAAATAGATTTGAAAATTAATTACCTGAGACACAAACCGGATCTATATTGATATGAGATATTATATTGCAAACTTATAAAGCGGGAAGCACAATGAGCGGGGCTCCAAAAGTTGAAATTGCTAATTTATAGCAAAAAATAAATAATTGTTTTTAAACAGGAAAAAAGACTCCTACGTGTATTGGTAACAGCGCTTTTATTAATTTGATACATGTTCTATAGTACGTCGTTGCAGATTACGAACTAAAATTAATAATAAGCCCTGTGAATTAATCAGCTATCTCTGTGAAGTACTTCAAAAACTGAAAATAAAATTGTAAAAGAAATGTAAACTTATTCAAAATTCATCACCTATGAAATATATCTATTTTAAAACAATCCTACTAATAATTTAAAATTTAATCAAAATACTGTATCAACAAAAAAATAAACAAAAAAACATTTAAATTCATAAATTATTTTAAGATTGAAATTAAAAACTATGACATAACAATTACAAAATCGTTTCGTCTTAATTTTAATGTATCTCAACTGATTTTTTACATATAATTAACAACATTCATTCTGTTAACTATGTTTATTATTTACAATATCTTTTGTCTACATGTACTTGCGAATCATTCAGTTATTAGGTATAAAAATGATACAAATTATAAGATACCTCGTCAAGTACAATTTTTGACAATCTGAACATCAAGCCACAATTGGTGGAGAACAGTATAAATAAAAAAACAAGAGTCGAAGTCGAACTTTGTTAATTTATCGACATCTTTTCGTATTTGTATATGAAATTGTCGCATTAACGTTGTACAACTGTGTATAACCGGCTATAATTATTTACAGAATCCTAATAATTAACACGAGATATAACTCCTTTGGGGGATTTATTGGACATGGTGAGTAATCGCTACCTGAAAATTATAACTGCAAATATTTACGGCTTTTTGGAAATCATTGATCCCATTCATCGATTTTCGACAATTTCGATAACAATTCTTAGTACCGCATAATGAAAATCAAACTGACTATTGTAATCGGAAGAAATTTGAATGGCTGATATCTATTACGGTAGTAACGTTACTATCGATTTACTTTGTAGTTCATGCAATAAAAAGAGATATTGAGAAAGATCAAGATTGGGCTCTACTTCAGATATAATTTCAAATGCAAGGATAACATTTTCCTACAATCATTGCTGTGAAAATTTATAAACACGATCCGTCATTTTCAGTCACTTTTTTTCAAAGTTTTGTTTTAAAAATCAGCGAATGATAAAAAATACATATGATGCACGATTTATAACTTTGTCTCTTAAATATTTAAAATGTTGCTCTAAATTGCCTTTGTTGACAGAAAAATTTATAACTTATTACGATGCCTTTTTGAGAAAAATAAACACATTCTGCAGAAATATATTATTATTATACCAGTATTGAATTTATAGTGACCATACATTATAGAGCTTCGTACTATTTTGCATCTATGAATGAAATTTAACGTTTTAAATTGACAAATAATACATAAATATTAAAATTAAAGAGTTCGTTATTCAAAATTGGGTTGAGCAATGTATTACAATTAAAAGGTGAGTGTAGTACGTTGGCTATAGTAAAGTACAGTATCAGTTTGAATAATTTTTTTAAAAAAATTATTACCGTATTGTAATTGTCAAGTTGCTCTAGTTTTTTAAACACAAAAATTAATTTATCTCTTAATAAGTTTAATAATGCATTTTGAATTTAACCTGTTTTCAAATTCTAATATTGTTTATTAATTTGTATGGTTGTTATTTTCAAATGTTTATAATATTCATTTATTTGTTTTTCAAAATTCTCTACATTTTTTCATTTATTAAAAATAACAAAAAAATAATCAAACAATTTTATTTACACTGTCATATTATTACCTAATATTTCAAACTTAATCATCATTTTAAAAAAAAATTATTTTCCAAGTCTATCGTTAATGGTTATCCATAATTCGAGCTGTTATAGGTTTACGTAAGAAATTTATCCTTTCACATTCATATACACTGTATTCAAACACAATCGTATTCCAGCAATTTATTTATTTATCCCAATTTTTTTTGTACATGAATTTAATAAATAATCAATATCATAACTGCAGGATTACTTTAAAAGTTTTCTTCTTTTCAAATTTTCATAGCTTTTTGCTAAATAAAATGTCAAATCTAAATTTTTACTCGAACAATTTCTGGTGTAATAGTTAGATGTATTTAGTATTGAACCATAAATTTAATATTTCTGTCTATTTAAAATAATTAAAAAAGTTAATTATCAAAATAATTTCTTTTCTGCAAACACACGATATGAAATGAAAATTTGCTGAATTTATTATTTGGGACAATAAGCCAAAAATAATATAACTGTAATTATCTTTTAATTTTAATAGTCATTTCTTAAGTATTTCATTATTTTTTTAAATATCCTTCAATAAGATTTAAATTTCAGAAAATGTGCAAATAATTCATTTAATCACTAAATTTTGTCAAGTCTCAATTACCAATCCTACAATAATTTTTCAGCACCATAACTAACTTGAAAATGTTTATAAATATTCTGAAATTTTATACATCTCACAGTCTCACACTGTTTGTGCACATTTTTAATTTTTAAAGTAGTCGCCATGTATTTCTTACTCAACAAAACGATTGTGTGATGATGTGACCCATGCTCATTTTAACAATAATAAATAAAAAACTTAAGACACAACTGCAAAACTACCGGTACTCATTTATTTAATAAATTTTTATAATTTAAATTTATATCTACAATATTTTGAATATTTATAAATAGTTATCTATCTAGTATCTTTTTTTTAATGTTTCATACATAATCTTTAATCCTTAAGTTTTACGCATTATAGCTGCCCATTTAACTTGGAAAAACAATTTCTTGTTGACTTTTTATACCTTGTTATAGTAGATTAAATATTACAGCAATATAAATTTTTTTTTTCTTCATAAACCCTTGTGTAGTCACGTTCAGGAAGTCTTTAATTTGTAAGTTTAAGAGTGAGTCAATGTTTAAATACTTTAGTGGATAGGCCTACTCTAGTCAAAATAATTATTAATCTCCAATTAAAATTAAACGGTAAAGACTGTTAAAATGGTAAATAAATCTAAACGCAAGATAAAATCTTGTTAAAAGTTTTAAAACATTAATTATTATAACGTGCAATTAAGCTTCAACTAATTTTTTGCTGTAATTAATTTTAACAAAAGTTTTTACCAATAAAATTAATTGCATTTAATATTCAGTTGTGACGTCAATAATATATTCAAATTTAAACTAATTTACTAATAAGTATCTATCCTTTTTAAAATATATAAATTAATCATAGCTATCGCAAAATTAATAATTTCATTTTTTCTTCCAAATACCAACTTATCAGTAATACTGAAATTCACTCGCGTGAATGCTAAGCAATTAATTTATGTAATGTTAAACAATAATAATTATTATCGTAAAAAAAAACTACCAGTTTTTTTTTCAAATTCGCTACTTTAAAATCGAGTCACGATGTTTTACATATTATATTATTTACTAACTTTATAAAAAAGGTCATTAATAAAATATAATTTCAAAATGAATAAGCTTAATGTTTTTTTTTTTTCGATTTAAAAATATGAAATTTGAATTAAAATTATTGGTTTAAGAATTATATACGTTATTTTAAATAATTGAAAGTATTGTATAATATGGAATGTTTATGCATGAATTAATACAATTTATAAAATTATAAAATGCAATATTTCAAGGTAAGCATGACTTCAAAATAATTATGATTTGGTTGAAACAATATGTTAAAGCAACTTTATCACTTCGAAACACTTAACGTTTTCATTCAATATTTATTTACCTTTTCCTTGTTTTGTAATAAAATTGACAAAAAATTACAATTTTTTTTTTAATAGTTTAGACTTATTTATAAATCATATACCAATAAATTATGAAAAATATGTTAACAACTTTTAAGACATGTTTAACAAATCTTCAAATCTTTAGTCATTTAGATCCAATTGGGATAACAAGAGTAGGGAAAAGACAATCTAACACTTGTCACTCTCAATTTATATTGGGTTAAATTTATAAAAGTTTTTTTTTGCTACAAATAATTAAAAATAAAAATTAAATATTTGTTAGTGGTCATAATAACTTTATTGTGCATTTGTACGAACACTTTAATTACAGTATAATTATACTGGTACCTTAAAAAATGTATTTTCAATGCAGATTTTGATATTTAAATCTAATTTATGTTAGTTAATTATTAATCGCCTGATTTGTTATTATAATGAATTAAATTTAAAAGTTATATTAGAATTTTTATATTTGAATTGAGTCTATTCGCAATACATGTGTATATGGAATTGATACATTTTAAGATTTTTTATCGTTTCTATTTTGCTACTCAAAAAAAGTTGAAAATTCCTAATAATTATTATTATCTTTGTTAGTTGTTGGATTAAATTTCATTTGACGTTTCAAAGTCTGTGCCAAATAATTTGAATAACTACTGTATATGATATACCGTATTTAAAGTATTTTTACTAAATTTCAACAATTTTTTTCCAAACGTTTGCGTCATTTTCTGTCAATAAAAGTCTACAAAAACATTTCCCCATTCACGTTCATGCCTTTATAAAAAAAAGTGTGAAAAAAATAGTGTTAGAAAAAGATGTGCGATATCTAAAGTGGCAATTTAATTCCTATTATTTAATGCAATTTCGTAATGTTTTATAAAGCTCATTATTTAATAATCGCAGGTTGACGTTTTTAATAATAATATTATTAATGTGATTAATTTTTATTTTAAAATTGTTAACAAAAATTAGGAAATTTTTTACAAGACTCTATTGATATAGCCTAAGCCTAAACAAATTGCACAAACATTTGAAAAGAAAAAAATTGTTAAAATACAGAAAAATCAAATAAAAAATAATCGCTAATTGTTAAAACTGTCTTAATCATAATTTTTTTAAAAGTTAAATTAAATTTAATGCAATAATTAACCCGGACGTAATAGGGTAGTATTATATTCTCTTTTTTTGTGACTCAATTCGTATATTGCGATTACAAATGCACAACAATTGATTACACCAAAACGTAGAAATAAAATAATAATAATTTTTAAAAATGTTCACATTAATTGAAAATAAATGTTGATTTAAGAAAAAAAAAATCTGTAATTTGCAAAATTGAATTACGGTTATTTAATAAATTTTTCAAATAATTTTAATATTGTAAATTTCAGTAGTTGCTTAAAAAACTAACTATAAATAATTATTAATAATAAACAAAAATGTTAATAACTAACAATTACTACTATTTGTTATAATCTATGAGTTATTATTTTTTTTTTTGCCTTTGATAGCCTTACAAGCAAATGCATTGTAGAACACATTGAAAATTGGCACGGAAATCGTTTTTATCTTATGGGAAATTATGATTAAATTCTGCACAAGAATACGCTTATGAATCATTCCGTGTACCTACTCAAATTTAATTATCAGTTATGAGTAAATTAACGCCAAATACATTGAACGTCATTCCTTAAATTGGATCGTACATGCTCATACATTTACAATTCATACTTGTACTCGGTCTTCGTGACTGATCGATTAACACAATTAAAAACACCCTTTAAATATATTTATTTTCAAAATTTTGTGTAGCAAATAATTCTTTTTTTAAATAAAAAAATTTTATTTCTACAAACTTATTAATTTTTAGAATAACTGACCATATGGCAAGCCTATTTCAAAATAAATAAATAAATAAAAAAAGAAAAAAGTTTGTAACCAAATTAAACATAAAACATTATGGTCATAACTCAGACCATTTTAAGTCTGAAACAACTAGTTTTGTTCTATTGGTTCTAAACTACATGCGTTTATAACTGAGCTCACATTTATAGCACACAAATTTGTATTCTGTTAAATGGTGGCTCTTTTGAACAATGTTTTAATCTTTAAAACTTAAGACCACACGTATTTTGTAATTAAAATTTGTGTACTAATTTAATACCGTCCCAATTTCAATCTCTCAAAGCTTATACAGCGAGGCAGTGAAAATTATGGTTGCACGGAGTCACATTTCAATTGATATCAATTAATGAAGGACGAGTGAATTCGTTTAAATGAGGTTATGTGAAAAATCATTTCAAGTGGACAAATCAAATCAAAAATGAATAATTCTAATAATTCAAAACAAATTTTTATCGTAGCTACTCAATAAACATCTACACGTATTTACGAACAAACAGAAAGGCACAGCTAAAAGCACGTAAACATTTTCGTTTTAAGTCTTTTGTTTTGTGTTCACAAACTTTAAAAAAATACTTTTACTTCGTAGGTAATACTTTCTATCAAATTTTATTCTTTTCATCAAATCAATTGAATAAAGGAAACGCGTTGAAATCCGTAATACAAAAGCACTGAGATACTCTAAATACTGTAAATCAATGTTAAAATAATTGATACTTTTAATCACTTTAAAAAAAAAACTTTTAAGCGTATAGCCTCCTTGTTGAGAAATAACAATATTTGTGCAATATACTCGTAGGAATAACGTATGTAATGCTTTTGAAATACTCAACATCATAAATTACAAAATTCACATTTATTCATTGTTAACGAGCTTGAATAATCTAAGTGCTTAACTTTAACAAATGCCTACAATTGAAATCAAAAAAAAAAGTGTAAAATCAAAGCAGTGGCGTAATGAGATCAAGGCAAAAGTGGAAAAGCAGAACAAAAATCATTTAAAAAAAAAAAAACCATTAAAATAATTTTTCTTTCTTTCAAAAAACAAAAATTTCAAATAATTAAAATGGCCAATGTTGCTATTCAGAAATTTAATTCAAATAGTGCTGCTAAAGTACAATCCTTCAATTACTTTAATTTTTTTTTTAAATGATATCGCGTGCCCCCTGTTGCCATCCTAGCTACGTCACTGCAATAAAATTTGCGTTATCAATAATATTAATAAAATTCCAAAACCTAAAAATAATCAATTTACAACAAAAATTATAATCTTTAGCCATAACCTAATGTTTCAAAATTTAACTCTTAACAAAACACAATAATTCGTAAATTCCATTGCAAAAACAAAGTTTGTAATCAAACAACAATTTTTCGTGGTATATCCTTTAGTTTCACAGATTTTACAAGAGGTAGTTTACCCTTCAACACGTTATACATAATTTTAACACAGAAAATTCAGGTAACTTTTGCCTAGGTTTACTTAACAATATTTTCAATACGATTTAAACCTAGCAAATGCATAGTTACAAAACTTATTTCACTTAAATCTCTATCTAATAAACTTACAAAGTGTGGCAAAAAAAATAATAATGCCAATTTGTTTTATTACGTTGCTTTGTTTAATCACTCGCTTTTCGAATCATCATCAATTTGATAAAATCTATAAAAATAAGTAAAAATCTAATATCTACACGTTTTTTCATCTAATAAACCTCATATTATCCAAAGTTTGAATGTCACTTAAAATGATAATTCACATATTTATTAGCAATAATAATAATTAGGCTCGAATATCAACAACAATATGAAAGGCCAAAGTTTGATATCTGCTCTATATGATTTAATAATTATTATTAACCGCTATAGATTATGAAATAATATTTTAGATTTTAATACAAAAAGATTAAACTGACGAAATACATAATGCTACAAATATTGAACTGATGTCAATACTTTTTTTCAGCAAACATTAAAAAAATATAAAAATTAATTTCCTAATATTAAACAAATTATAATTTTGCCTTTTCTTAAAAACACACAAAAAAAAACTAATTACCAGTACCAGCAATAAAACCATTAATCGTTACTTTTATTGCAAAATAATAATTAATAACTGTGCAGCTTTCTAAAAGATTAGACGGGAGTGACAAATCGGTTCGTAGTCAAATTTTTGAAACAATTAAAACAAAATACTACAGTCAACAACTAAAAAAAATAATTCATATATTGTACTCGGTCATTTTATAAATAATCAATTTTAGATTTCAAAAACCAGAATTAAAACCAATAATAAAAGTAATCTTTTTATACCGGTAGTACTTTTATTTAAAATAATTTATGAAAAATATGTATACACAAAACAGTACTATATATATGAATTATTTTTTCAAGTGCAGTAATTTCGATCTATCCATATGTCTATACGTCATCCTGATAGTTTCGCAGGTTCAAATCCGAGCTCCGCCAGAACTTTATCGGTACCCAGCCACATGTGCATGTAGGCTACTTTGAATATTATACATTTACAAAAGCGTATACATTTTGAGTTTTTAGTTTTGTCATATATTCGCCTACCATTTTTCGTGTTATTGCAGAATTATTCTGTCAAACGATTGCTGACCACCTAAAACACATTTTCACTGCCAACCTTGTTACGCTTTGAGAGAAAGAAGCACGATTTCAACTATAGTAAGTTGCATATGTATATATGTATATATACTATATATAATTTATACATGGCGTCCGTATCTATAAATTTTAGAAAACGACTTTTTAGTTACAACTATACTGTATAACCAAGCGTATCCTTTACATATGTGATATTTGTAACACAAAAGTACCTCAATAAATCAAAATAGTAACAAAAATGTTTTAAATTGTCCCCTTTTGGCTGGCTGAGTCTTACCGTTCTTTTTTTTTTTTTGTTTTTCTATTTGCGTGCGCACTATCCACTTCTTTCTTCGTTGTTCTTTGTGGACATGGGGTTTTATTTTTTTTTCTTTGGTAAAAAATTTTCTTCGATTATATACATACATTGTATGTTTGCATCTATATGATCATATAAAAAATTGTCTGGGTCCACATTATTACTATGTCAGTCCCAAACAAAAAGGTAGGGATGAGAAGAACGTTCTGGCCAATAATCCAAATAGGACTACGTACATAGATACAAATTTGTTCGAACCGTACCGCCATAATGACCCAGAGGAAGTTGAGAAGCTTGTAAAGGTGAAAAAAGAATAATATGACGAATCAGAACCCCACGACTCACTTGTGCCCGATGAATTGACCACTAACGGATATACACAGTGATCTACAGTCAGATTTTTAGAATCCAAATGACACGGTAAATAACAGTTGGGCGGCTCTCCATAAGCAGAAATGTCACTCATACTTGTCGTCTCGGGAATATCATGATCTATAGTTAAATATCATAAATTAATCAAATTT
>JAQGAY010001913.1:0-12317 GCA_034698085.1 Polydesmus angustus
TTTACTGATATTTAATTTAATAAAATTAACTATACTTTTGTTAAATAGCGGATGCACCATTTGTCGAGGATATTAAAAACAGTTTAAACGGCAACCGAAATACTTTTCGCGCTTTAATTTCAAACTTAAAGTTTTGGATCGTTTTGCAAAGATGTAGAAAGTCTATTCAACATTTGCCCGCGGTTGCCATGGATAAACTGCCTCTTCTCCATGCTCCTGATCATCCCATTTGTCAATTATCTCGTCATAAGCTATTTATTAAACTTTGCAAGCATCCAAATAGCTACTTAGTAAGTTTTGCCGTTTCTATTAAGACTAATTTATTGTATTGTTGACAAGATAAATTATTTTGTGTAGATTGTTGAACTTTATGAAAAAGAAGATAATCCTTTTGAAATCGAAGAAAATTTTTATCTTTTAATTCTCAACCCTTCCACCTACAAGGAGACGGGTGGAAACACTATCTCAACAACTGTTCCCGCAGCACGTTCTGTTACAACCGGACCCGCTTCAGTTGGACCTAGTGATGTTGAGTCTCCGAATTTGGCTAATATGAATGCCATGACGCCTTCTGCACCAGTTAATGCGAATGTAGGAACTCCTGGACCCTCATCTACGGAAGTTATTGAAGAAGATTCTAGTGATAAGCTAACTCCAAAATTGTTTTATACAATTAATTCATTAATTCAATTCGAAACGTTTGCCGTTACTCACGGACCATTCACTAAAGTTGATTGTAAGTAAATTTTTAAACACTATTATTAGTGTAAAAAGAATGTTCTTGTGTTTATTAATTTTTGCAATTAATTGCAGCGGGTGAAACCGAAATTTGTAGAAACTTTCAAACAGGAAAGCGAAAGATGGGGGCTTCAAATACGACAGTTGCTTGTAAATCTGCCGGCGATTTGCAGGGTGGCAGCAATAGCTCTTCAAAACGCCCAAAGCATCCTGCATATTTTTTGCCAAATTTAGCCCATGTTGTTGCCATGACAGATGAGCGAATTCCATTTGCTGCTTTAGCCGAACAACTCACACAAAGGGGTCTTTGCCACCAGGGATTACAAGTTGAAGCGGGAGGAGCTGGTTTGGCTCTGCGCTTAGTTCAAATGCCTCCCTGTAAAGGTTTAGATCCTAGTGTATCGCAATCTTTACAAAGGGCTCTATTGAGTTGCACCATTCGAATGCAAGGCCGAGGAAGTAGAACGTGGTGGGTGGAGGTATAGTAAATTAATGTTTTGATTTTTTATAAATAGTTGTGTGAAGGTTGTAATTCTTTTATTAGTACTCATTCTGCAAATGTCCTTTGGTAAGTTTGGCGCCTAAAGAACAAGGACCACGTCGCCAAGTTTATTTTATGACTGACGTTGCCCCAGCAAATGGAGCTGCTAAAACAGTAGACGATTTGGTTTCAGACTGGAATGCTATAGCTTATCTTTATGGAGCAGTTTTAAATTATTCAGATTGCTTAAGTAAAGGTGCATTTAACCGCATTGAATGAAAAATATTACAATGTTTCTAATATTTATTCATTTTAGATTTTCAAGGTGTTTTAAGTGGAATGGCTGATGTAAAATCCTATACGTATAAACGTTTAATTCTAGGTTATGGACCTAATAAAGCTAATACTGTACATACTACTATTTAAAAAAATTTATTTTACATTTTAATTATTTTAATATTTTTAAGGTGGCTATTTATTGGAGATCAAATGATAATCGCTTTAGCTTATCATTTGGAGTAGTCGGTCAAACATCGTCCGCTGTCAATCCTCATACTTTAACTGCTGCTCAGTTACAGCATAATTTTAACCGTCACAGATCAATTCCAACGTTATTAAAATTACTATGCGATACTTATTCTCCGTTATTATCAATTTCGAAACTATCTACTGCGCCGATGTATGCCATTATGTTCAACGTAAGAATGCAATGTTTGTGATAGCTACCATTACAGTACTAATTTTATAATATTTAATCAGAGACCTCAACATCCTTTACCAACATTTACGATAATTCCAAGATCTCCAACGCATTTACGACTTTCTTTTCGCAATGTGTAAGTTTTTTTTATTTATATTTTTTTGTGGTTTTTTTTAATGTCCTTTTAGGTATTGTTTGGACGTTCATTGTCGTGGTGAAGGATCTGTCGCTGTTCGTGATGGTGCATATAGCCTATTTGATAAAAGCAAAGCAGTTGATGAATTTGTTCCAACACAAGGGTTAAAAGTAAGTAGAATGCGAATTCTAATTACTCGAATGCTATATCAGATTTTAACGTTGATTTCCATTTTGATAGGCATTTCTTAACAAATTTGTCGATGATTTGGGGTGCTTGTTACGGAGGCGCTCTCAATCAGAAGATGATAATCCACCGTCTCCAATTGCCACTGTTGACCCCCTCGACAATTTCATGAGTAATCATCCTAAGCCTGGCTCACCAGCTCAGCGCTCACAAGATGTTTCTGGATTGCGATTTCATCATCCTGCAACTCCGTCATCTGGTTCTAACCCACATACTCCTGCTTCGCCACATCCTTCTGTTGTCCTCCCCTACGGGTCTTCACCAGTAGCATCATCAGCTTTTTCTCTGGCATCTCCTCCATCTCTTCATAATATTAACCCTTCACCATCTACCGTTGGGCTCCACATGGGAACACCATCACCAGGAAGTCTTTTGGCCACCAATTCACCTAGTAATCCCTTACATGCTCCTTCACCTGGCTCTTTTATGGCTCAACCATCGCCATCTGGCCCTCCCGTTCATCTTCAGTCGCCAGCTTCTTACGTAGGAGGATCGACCCAGTCTCTCGATGTTGGTTCACCATACCCAGGAGGAGGAAGCGCTGCAGGTGGATCAGGTAATACTACAGGTGTAGGCACACCTGGGGGCAGTGGAATGCCTATTCCATCACCTGCCACTCAATGGCCAGGGTCTCCTTCAATGCCTAGACCTTCGCCTGTTAGTGGACGAGGATTTGCCAGTGCTCAGTCACCTGGACATCCAGCAATGCATAGTCCACAAAATATTGGTGAACATGGCAAAGCTAGCAGTAAATGTTGCTTGACAATTTTTTTAATCTTTTAAACTTTAACGTTGTATTTTCTTTTTTTTTTTCGTTTTTTCTTTCTGAATAGGTAGCAATAGTTCGTTTTACTACTTAAGAGTGTTACCACAACGATCTTGGGCTGCAGCAGTTCCAACGGTACTTTCGGAAGCTGCCTTTGACAATTTATGCACCCCAACACCTTTATCTGGGCATTTACCAAATGTTCCAGTAAATATTTTATGTTCACCTTTGCAAAGATTTTTAGGATGTGTTTACATGAGACGGCATTTGCAACGATTCATTCAGTCTGAAGATTGTGTAAGTAATTATAACACGACCAATGATACTTTTGTTAAAGAATTGCATTAAGAGTTGTCGCACGCATTATTGTCGCAACATGCATGGTGTTAGCTGAGGCATGTTATATTACAATGGATAAAACATTTTTTTTTGTTTTCAATTCATTTATGAATAAAAACAAGGAAAAGTAAAACAATAAATAAAGTAGACCTAATCATTAGTTGACAATTGCATGAAAATAATAATGTATTAGTTTGTTTGTTAATTAATAATCATTTTAAATAATTTTTACTTTAAATAATTATTATTACACGATAGACAAATATATTTTGATATACATATAATCTTAAATTATTATTTATTTAAAGTTGACGAGCGTTCCATGTAATGAAGCTGGAGTGATTCTTTTCAAAGTGGACACTCTTCAATGTAGAGTGACTCAGAACCCGGTTAACTTTCAGACTGTTCATATTAAGCTAACACCCACGCCAGGTAGATAATCATTTTAAAGTTTAAAGTTGATTTTAATAAAAAAAATATTTTTTTATCTTTTAGAATATCAAGATCAGTGGATTCCTGAAGAAATTCAATTTCTAGAAAAATTTTTCGAATCTAAAGTACCTCTTGCAATTTACTAAATCGGTATAATCTTAATCACAATAATAATTATCTGTTAGGTTGTTTGCAGCCCTTATAAGTCGAATGCGATGCTAGCATTTGCAAGAATATTAAACGCTCCTATTCGTATTTTGAAAGATTGCATTCAAATAATGAGAATGGAAATGGTAACTCTTTATTAGACTTTTATTTGAATTTTTATTTAAATTTTATTAATATTATTGAAAGGCACCGATCACAGACCGAGCTTTAAAGTGGTCCGTACAATGGTGTCTAACGATTCCACCTGCTGCTCCACCTATAGCTCCTCCTGGAATGGCAGCAGTCGTAATCGCCCGGAATAAACTATTATTTTTTGTAATAAATTTCATTTTATTTAACGTTTTCCTGGTTTTCATATTACTCATTGCCAATAATTTAGATTCAACTTACTCGAATTGGATTAAATTTTGATCACGGGAACGAACCTCAAAATATCGTTTTGCCAATAGTTTACGACATGCAGAGCAACACAACTCAGTTAGCAGATCGACAACAAGGGCCAATTGCACCTACATCCACCACAGCAATTATAAGCAACATTCTAAGGCGATACGCAGAGTATCTCCCGCGTCAAAGTAAATATTTAAATTGGCTTTTCATAAGTATTTTTTTAATTCAATTTTTCATTTATTTGAAGGCGAGTGCAGCATTTTCCCTGCTGTTCGAGAATTGATGGCTAATCTAGTTATACCCGTTTGATTTGCCATACTCGGTAATAAAATGTAATTCTAGTTTTATTAAAATTGTCTTGGATTAACCACACTTTTTTACCAAAAAATTTTTATCTTTAATTCACGATTTGACGAATCGACTGCAGCAATTTATAACTTTTTGCAATTCTGTTTTCTTCATCTTTAACGCATTGTTTTACGAGGGATTTGATTTTCCACTTATCCTCAACTTCAGGTGGCAAACCCCACAAGAGACCACCAGCAAAACCAGAGGAACAGGGTTCTTCCGACAGAATGCACTAGGAACATAATTATTAGAATAAGGATTAAAAAATAATATATGTTTTTAAGTTTGGATTTAATTTTTTTTACCTTGCAAATGGCGTAGAAATTGTGATCAGCATATGAGGCTGTACAAAGATCTTCAGTTGAGAAATGAAGTTCAGAAGTTGAAGAAAGTTTCTCGAAGTTGTTAAAGGTTTTAGTCGGTGAATTATGCTTAGGATCTACAACAACTATGCTTTCACCGTCAATCAATTTTATTTGAATATCCGATTTATCTTTTTCCATGACAGCAAAATTATCAAATGAAACATCGGTGAGGTAAAAGGCCAAGCCAGTGGCCTCGTTAAATGTAAATAGTTCGGCCAGCTCAAGTAGAGATGCAGCGAGTTTTAACCTTATCTTCCATGAGGCGTGATAGTAGTTTGATAGAGTAGGTCCAACGTACTCTTGCACAATTAAACGACCGCAAATTCCCAATAATTTTGGAAATGGATAATCTAAAATCTGCACCAATAAAATTAACTAACCATAAAATTGCATTAATAAAACACAACTAATTATTTACTTGCATCAACAATGGTTCTGGGTTTATCAACAATGTAGTTGCAATATTTGAAATAAGTAGAATTTGATTGGAAGAAGTAACACGATTTAAAAGTAGTTCTAGAAAATGATCTGGCAAGCAAGATAGAATTCCCGTTTCAAAACCTAATTCTTGAACTTGTAATTTCAACGCAGCAACGACACTTTGTATCGTTTTGACTGGATCTTTTTGGTTAAAAGTATAGTGATAATTGATGAAGGCGTTCCAAGTTTCATTTACAATGCAAGGGTGATTGCGATCGGCATATGAATTTAAATAGTTACATATCAATGAATCGAAATTCTTAAGCTCTTCAGTATGAGCTAATTTTTTTGCGACCACTGGAATCTCTGATAAATAGCCATAATATACATTTTTGATGCTAATTAAATTAGCTAAAGATAATTTATTCAAAACTAAATTATTTTGTAGATAGTTGCATGAATTTTCCCCATAACATAATGGGCACTTATTTAATTCCCAAAATAAATCATTATTAGATAACGAATTAAAGTAAATCATTGCCAAAAAAGATAAGCCTAGTGAAAACAAAATAAAAAAATATTTTTCTCTTAGAGGCATTATAATAATAAAGTTTAGGAAAAAAAAAGTTGGGTTATAGAACTTATATCTAGCCTATAGGCTACAGTAGTTATATCTAAACAAATTTGCATCATTTGCACAATCATTTTATAATGGTAGAGTCTTATTACCACAACTTTGCTGCTTTCTACATTTCATTAAGTTGCAATAACAACCACGTAATATCTCTTATAATTTTTGGAGAAAGATTAAAATGCATGTAAATAAAACCGCTATTTTACCAAGCAAAAAAGACCATGCCGCTTTCTTAAAACAGCTGGAAACAAATAATGACGTCATAAATGGGGGCAATTCAAAAAGGCCGTCTTTAATTAAGTACATGACGTACTGTAAATAAAATTTAAAAAATAAATTAAAACTTTTTAAAACTAGTACAATGCATTTAGGCTATTATTCTTGCTCTCCATTAATCAAAAAATATTGTACTTAATTTTGCGCTTTTATTTTTTTAAATATTTAGTGAATTATACGAGATAATTACAGTATAATAGTAGCCTATTCGTCAAAAAAATTGAATTAATTTTTTTTTTATTTTAAAATAGACAAAGCTTTATAGAATTATTGAAATGACATAGTATGCAATTGATCTAGAACAATTATTATAAATTTTGCTCTAGGTCTATGAATATACAAAAGAATAAATTTCAACTTTTGAAAACAAATTTTTAATATAAATTACATAATAATTATTTCGCTTATATTTACAATAGTTAAACAGCTAATTACAAATTTTACTAAATAATGTATTGTCGCAAATGCATAACATTTATTGTAAAATTAGTTGTATGCAAAATAAAATATACATATTATAAGTGTAAATATTTAGCAAGAAAAATATCAAAGCAATTCATATTCTTCATCAGATGTATCAAAATTACGCTCAGTTTCTACAACTTGAAATTCTAAACATTTTATAAACGTTTTTATTTGTCAATTAATTTTATAAAATTATTTAATTAGTTTTTACCTGAATTGTAGTCTAATAGTTTGAAACCTAGACCATGGCCAAATGTTTGCCGCTCTTTACAGATTTCAAATAGCGGAGTAGTTTCTTGATCAATTAACAACTATACCAAAACAATTAAAAAGTTAGTTGTTTTACAAAACATTTTTTTAAATTAAAACTATCTTACTCTTTGTATATCAGCGCAAAATTGATCGAATTCATCTTCTGTGGCACAATAAAAGCACTAAAACAGAAAAAAATAATGTTGCAGTCCAATTACTTGTTTACGTAAATTTCTATATTTAACTTACAAGTGCGACTGAAGGATCTAGCATAGTGAAGTCCATTCGGCAAGCTGTCGAACAATGGTAGCTTTCATCAGCATACCTTGTGCACATAGGGTCAGCGCATCCTAAACATACATTCTGTTGAGTAGTATGAGGATCCAAAAACACTAATTCCTTTCCTGTTTAATTTTTAAGATTAACATTTCAAAAAAAAAATCTTTAGAAATTTTATATTTACCAACATAACCAATAAAATATGTAGCATGATTTGGACGACCTCCTATAAGTCCAACAGATTGTTTCATAGTAAAACATTTCTGTTTAAAAAATATATTTATTAATAACAAAATCTATACTACATTGAACAAATATTTTTACTTTGAGGCCTCTAATATATATAGGATTAATATCGCTGAGACCTAGGCGTAAAGGAATAAATAACAGCAATGGTTTCCACGACTGTTGTAAAGCTGCACTATTCTGTGCAAATCCATTATTCATTGATATTAATTCTTCTGGCTCCTTTTTGGATAATAAAGCGGAAGATTTACACTCAGCTTCTAATAGTTTAAAAATCACATTACAATACCAGTTATAGAAAAAAAAAAATTAAAATGTATTTACTTATTTCAAAAACATTAACTGTATTATCCATTGCTACAAAAACCGCCATGGAACTCCATTCATCGTAAACAGATAACTTTCTAAATTAATATATAATTATATATAAATTAGTACTTGTGTATTTTAATAAAATTATAAAATACTAATAAGCAACATTTACTTTAAAACCTGTGCCACAGTGTTGGGACCAAACCATTGGCCAACCGATTTTCCATCAGATTCCCCCATTTGTGCTGTTTTAAAAAAGTAATTTTAATTGATACTGTAATAATAATTTATCGGTAGTAAGAATTTACCAATTTGATGAATCGAATATATAGCTTGTTTTTTATCTTCAAACATTTTCAAAATTTTTAAATAAACTGCGTCGTTTATTTGGCCATCTTTCCACCTCCAGTCTGAAAATAATTTGCGTTTATACAAGAATTTTGATCTGATGATTATAAATTTTACCTCGTCCCATGTGTCTCGTGATCAAAGCTTGGGCCATTACCATCTGACCGCATCGCAGCATACAACCCCAGCCTGTATCCGATGTTGGTCCATTTCCCCCTAAAATTAATTTATCGAGTATAAATCAACCGTATTGCAGTACACAAAATACTAAAATATAAGTTTTAAGCCATTCTTTTCCCCTCCAAGATTTAACCTATATACCATACCTATTGATGGAAAATTTCTTCGATAAGTGAACCACAGTTTAGATTTAACATCCGATCGCAAATCATCCAAATCTGACATAATCACTAATTAGTAAATGAAAATTGTCTTAAAATCTTGATTAAGTTTACGTACCATATCGAGAGTTATACTTTTTGCCTAAAATGTAAACTGGGTCGTCCGTAGGAGGAAAATCCAAACACTCATTAAAGCTTGCAGCCTCGTAGGTCATGCACGATTCAAACATCTTGAGCCTTTCACTCTAACCAGTTACTGTATATCTTCGTTAAATGGTGATCACTCCAATCCTTGATAGCATACCGTATAATTTTTCTCCAGTTAAACCTAAATCCATTGTAATATAAAGTAAGAGACATTTTCGTAAATTATAGTTTTACAAGTGGCTAGCATTCTAATCGAAGACATTTAAGTAGTATTTCGTACATTATCTTTGTTAAGTAAAATATTAATTAACGTACTAACAAAAAATCAACAATGCTTACCGAATAATATTTTAATTTTACGTTGGCTTTTATTTGTTTCATTCCCTCTTTATGAAATACCCAGCCCCATGAATGTGCAAATGAAAGTGTCAGCTGATTGCTTCATGTTGTCAAACATTCTAAAAACTTTATTATACAAATTTTAATTATATTTGATTAAGGTTTAAAAACTAATAACAATTTAAAATTATATTTATATATTTCTAAAATTAATATGCATAATTTTATTGTATCCTATTTTATTAAAACTTTGTTTTTATAGTTTTTATCTGGCAACACTTCTATTTTAAACGCCGCGATTCGTTAAAAGTGCTTATCTTGCCATTTCTCTGTTCAGTTTGAAATTTTTAGCATTTGAAAATATATTTTGAGATGGTTTATTTTTCTTTGTTTAGTTGTTTGATATAATCATATAATTTAAAAGAAAAGTGTAAGTTATAAGCTTACATAATAGTTAGGATTAAGTTTTATCAAAACGCATTTGACTCAAGTCTGCCGAAAATGGCGACTGTTACAAATCTCGTTGGAAGTTGTGAAGGTCAGTTAATTTTCCATTGTATCGAAATTTTAGATTAAAATTGGTATTTTATTTTGGCAAATAAATAATATTTTATTGTAGAAGATGAACGGAAAAAATCGGATACAATTTGCGTAGTAGTTGATGACTCAAATGAGACACAAATTTTGGATACTGCAAAAAAATTGGTCGATGTTGCCGTTTACTATTCGAAAGACGCTTCGGAATATATTGGACAGAATGATTTATCTAATGTGAAATTCATTATTAACGATTTTGACGGCGTATTGTTTGCAAACATTCGCCAAGTAACGTCAAAAATATTTGGTCCAACGGTCATTGAGCAGTGTGTTCGACATCAACAACCGTTACCAGTTACGACAAGACCATTATATTGTGGTTTCATGAACAAACTAGTAGCCTGTTTTACGGGCTTTAAAGTTAAAGAAGAATTGGTAAATTTTTATTTTGTTATTATTAATTCTTAATATACTGTAGCGTGACAATATATTAATTATATTATTATCTAATAGACGAGATTAATTTCTTTAATTCATCACATGGGTGGCAGCGTTAGAAAAGATTTTAGCCCTAGTGTCACTCATTTGATTGCCAATAGCACTTCTGGTGGAAAATATCAGGTAGATTTAAAGCCTACATAACAACATTATATAATTTATTTTTGTTAATAATTATAATTAGTATGCCGTAAATTTGGGAAGACCGGTTCTTAATCCCCACTGGGTTTTCACTTGTTGGGAGCACCGAAATGAAGTAGATTTCGCTATTTCGTCTTTAGTAGAGGTACAGTGTCTGATTTTAAAACTTCAGAATTTTTGTTTATACAGTACTAAAATATTTATATGGGCTTTTTTATAGGCTGAATATCGAATTCCTCCATTTTTATCATGCAAAATCTGCTTTTGTGGTTTTTCTGCCGAAGAACAATCGCACATGGAAGAGATGACGGTATTAAATGGTATAAAGTTTAATTTGTTGTTTTTTTAAAAAAAGTTTTTAATTACGTAATTTTAATACTTGAATTAGGTGGCACGTTTTGCAACTTGAATAGCATTGGAGTGACGCATATAGTTATGGCAAATGAAACTGTGAATGAAAAATTTGACAACGAAACTCAAATGGAAATTAAACAATTTGGAGTCCATGTAGTAAAAGTCGAATGGTTTTGGACCAGCATTCAGATTAATGCTCGAGCAGATGATAAACTGTATACAGTTGAAATGGTATTGCAATAAATACACAAAGTAAATTTTAGCGAATTTTAATTTGTTTGTATTTGTAGACAAATGAAAATATGCCAATTTGCGGAACACCTTATAGCGCTGCTTCCGCATGCACACGATCGAAAAAAAGAAAGCGACTTAAGGATACTTTGGGTCATCTGGCTAGTTTAAGCGATCTTGAATGTGGAAATTTAAGTGCAATTGCAAATTCAAGTGCATTTAAACAGCGACGTTCCGAAGAACTGGCTATGATATCATGTAGTCCTTCAATTCTAGACACGACTATGTCGCCAACATCATCTGACGAAAGTATGTTTCATGAGCGGCTTTTTTAGTTGTAATGTTTTTTAGCGTAATTTATGTCCATGCAAAGATGCCGATGTCGAAACTCACGAAAAAAGCATTTTAAATTCATCGTTATGGAATTCAAATGACCACAAACCCATTTCACCGAGAATGCAAGTGGCTTGCGAATTATTGCAAACAGAAAACAATTACGTCGGAATTTTGAATACAATAATAACTGTATGCGTTGGTATAAATGTGTATTATTTCTTGCTAATGTATTTATTAAATTTACAGGTAGTTAAAGACCCAATTGAAAATATAAAGCAAGTTGGAGGACCAATTTTAGATCCTACGGAAGTAAAGATTATTTTTGGTAATGTAAGACCCCTTTATGATGTGCACATCAAACTGAATAAGGACTTGATGGATTTGGTGAATTGTTGGAAAGAAGACAATTGTATAGGGAACATTATTGTTAAATATGTAAAGTTATTTTTATAATATTGATTTGTTTTGTTATTACATTTACATTTAAAATTTTAGTCTCAGGAATTACTGAAAGCGTATCCTCCTTTTATAAACTTTTTTGAGAAAACTAAGGAATTTATTTTAAAGTGTGATAATGCAAAGCCTAGATTTCACGCATTTTTAAAGGTAATGTTAATATTCATTTCTTAAATTAATTTCATCTTTAAATTATAATTTTTTCGTTAGATTTGTCAAGGAAAACCAGAATTTGGGCGTCAAAGTTTGGTGGAGCTTCTTATTCGTCCGGTGCAAAGGTTACCTAGCGTAATTTTATTGCTTGGTGGTAAGTTTTTTTTTTTATCATGGGAAGGTATATGGATAAAGTGTACATGTATTTTGTTTTAGATTTGTTGAAGCATACCAGTAAAAGTAATCCAGATCACGCCGCTCTCGAAGAAGCGATTAAATGTTTGAAAGAAATTATGATGTAAGTTAAACTCTTTTAAAGCGTAAAAGCAATCGATAAAATCATGTTTTTTTATACAGAAATATTAACGAGGATAAAAGGAAAACAGAAGGACAAGTTACTATGTTTAAATTGGTGGAGAATATTGAAAACTGCCCAGTAAGAT
>JAQGAY010001914.1:0-12317 GCA_034698085.1 Polydesmus angustus
ACAATAACAGTCACTGAAATTCCGGTGTTGCGCAAAGTTAATTCTTGTCGTAAAACAGCAAAAAATCCTTGTAAAGCAAATTTGGAAGCGCAATATTGGCTAAAACCAGAAATGCCTGCTTTTCCAGCCCCTGATGACACGATTCCAATATACCCTTTACTTTTTTCTAACAGCTTCATTAACTGCGATGTAATATCAACGTACGAGAAAAAATTGACCTCCATAATATCTTCAAGATATGTCATATTTTGAGGAGTATTTTTCCAAAACGCGTATTTCACTAAAATTGCGTGGTTGAGAATGAGGTAGTCCAAACCGTTCAAATGATTTTCTGTTTCCTCCACTAATTTCTTTCGGTCCGTTGGCAAAGACATGTCCGCGGCGACATAATGTACCGATTGAGCGCCCAAATCCTTGCATTTCTTTGCTACTTTTTCAAGTAACTGTGTCCGCCTGGCTGTAATCACCAAATGTGCTCCGAGTTTAGCATATTTATAAGACACCTGTTCGCCTATACCTGATGAAGCCCCAGTCACTAAAACACCCTTCCCACGAACAGACTCTGGATCAAATTTTGGACCACTAAGAAAATAATAGGCTAAAATTATTGGTACTATTGTTATTACCACTTTACCACAAAAACCCATTTTATAAATAAAAATGTCGCTGAAAATTAAATCTTTTTTTTTTTATTAATTTAAACTGTGTGTTCTTCAAATGACGAAGACAGTCAAACAGCATCAAAACGATACCAATATAATCGCAAATTGTGCACGCGTATACATTATACTACACTGTTAACAACGAGGACATAGTTCAAAGTATTAATAAATAACTTAGTATCAATTTTCTTTAAGTATAAATAGCTTAGTATTGTACAGCATTATGTAATAATATTATAAATATTTTAAATTAGTTTTATCAGCACAATTAATATTTCGTTATTATTATGTGAGAGAAAGCAGGCTGCTAAATGACTGTAATTAATAAATTAATTTTATTATTTAAATCTAAAGATTTAAGTAATTTTTGCCATAATAAAAAAAAATTATCAAATTCGAATTATAAATAATTATTAAAACCAATGTTCAACTGACTTTTATTCAAAGCTTCTGCACCGTTCTCCTGCTAAATAAAAGTCAGCAATAAAAATACAGTACCTACTTTATAAAAATAATATGAAAAATATATCTATTTGCTAAAAATAATATAATATTTTTAAACTATTAAAGTTTTACAATAATTGCATTGTACACAAAAATATTTTTAGGAACCATTGTTTGGAAGCAACAATTTTAAAATAAAGGGCACGAATTTTTGGAATCATGAACAGTTTTCCATATTTGAAATTGTCTTTCAGTAGTAACGTGATGTCCAACGTATTTAATTTTCATTTGGCAATCATCAGTAATCGTTTCACCGCAACTAAATCCTTCATAATGAGATGGTTCAATTCCAATTGCCTTTGCACAGTATCCGGTAATGAAAGCATCTTCAACTTGAACGATTGGTCTTTGTAGCGATGATTGGTACAGCTCTGCAACGATATCTCCGGATAAAACGTAGCCTGCTCCAGCCACAAAGTTTGGATGACCAAATTTCATATTGATCGGTTGACCAAAAGTATCTAAGGGTTTGGGGGATTTTAGCTGTTTTATGCAACCGCCAATCCATCGCATTTGCCCATAAATTTTTAAAAAATTCACCAACAATTCAATATTTACATAAACATCGTCATCGGCTTTCATGTAATAAGATATACTAGGACAATAAGTAGCCGCCCATTTCAAACCCATCACCGACTTAATAGATAAATTATGATAGGAATCGACAAAATCTTCCTGAATAATATCATGAAACATTTCACTTTCTCTTTCAATCATCATCTGTTGAGAGGCAGTCGAAGTGGATCCCAACAGGAAGATAACGAGCACCTTAAAACGAGAAAGCACTTTAGCGTTAGCCCATGCTTGACGAATGGCCAAACGCCTATCTTGATGCATGGGTGACGAACTCACCGAAACAAGTAAATAAATGTCACGGTAAGGAGAAGAATTGAGATTTTGCTCTTTTTCCGGTTCAGGGTCGAAAAAGTGTCGTGGACCGTTATGAGAGCATCGATATTCTTCGTTGATAATGTAACGATAATTGTGAGGATTTACAACGTGTACATTTGCGGCACTGGAAACTGCTTCAGTCATTTCACTCTTTTGCATTATTTTACTTGGTTTATTATTTAACAGCAGAGCAGATGGGAGTTCTTCCTTGGCACTGCCAATGTTATTTTTGCTGATTTTTTCGCTTTTGCGGTGAGTTGTTGTTGATGTTGCACGAAAACTTAGCAAAAACCATATTGCAATTGTCAAGGCCAAGCAACAGCAAACCACCGTTTTGTTAAATTTTAACTTTGCTCCGACTCGACGAAAAGTCAACCTGTTATTTTTTTAAATAAAAAAAAAATTTAGATAAAAATATCCATGTTAATCATAGATTTTTTTTAAAAAGAAAATAAATTAATTTAATATTATTGATAATATTATTGCTTAGTTTATACAGTACACTGTAGTTTGAAAATGCAACAGGTGATTTCATTTTAAACTAATTCAATAATATTAAGTTAAAGATATTTTTTATTAATGGATTTTATTTTATTGTAATTGTGAATTTTGTACTTTTACACGAGAAAACTGTATTTTAAAACATTTTAAGTACATTGTCAAACTTTTTTTGTCGAAATTTATTAGTACACAATTAAAATAATATACCTGTATGAAGCTGCTAATAGTTGTTGCCATATGCTTGCATTTCTATCCGACATTTTATTATCAGTGCAGGAAACGACTAAAATGTTGCAGAATCATTTACTAATATTCATCTTTAGCGCGAGAACCGGTAATAATTTTCTAGCAAACTTAATAACAGGTTCAGTAAAGTTCACGTATAGGAAAAAATTAAAACACTCCTTTTTCGCATAAAAACAAGAAAACACGTTGCCATCAACTTGTGGTTAAATTTTATCTAGCAAGTCAATTTTTTGTTGAAGAATAGTTCACAAACATTAAGAACGTCTGGTCAATCGTGAAAGTAAAGTCCAACGCCGAACCCCCACTCTGCCAACTCTTTTGCTCATCAGATACCGTGCAAATAGGTTAACAATCAACCAACTGGTTCCTTGAATATCCTCCCAGAAGTAGTTATCTAAGAAACGTAGAAAATCGCTCACGAACAGGTTATCAGGTCATTTAAATGAGGTTACTAACCGATTTATATCACGCAGCACAATATTGTGTAGTGTGTGTACAAGTCTTGTGTAATATAATGTAGTTTTATACGAAGAGTTTGACTTAGCGTGCTAGCTTCTTTGCGTCGATTACTAATGAAATAACGCATGTAAGGCAATTAACGCTATTAAAAAAAATAAAACTCTGGAGTTTAGAAAATTTCTCAGTTTTATGAGATAGCATGATGAGTCATCATTTGCATTACTAATTACCCTGCAAAACCTGTTTAATATAATTTATAAAATTATTATAAACGTACAGTACCGGTACTTGAAGTTTCCTTAACAAATTTTAAAACTTATTAATTTTTTTTCTACTTTTACTACTTCCAAGAATTGTTTTTACTTTGTTTCATAAACCTCAAAGAAATGCAATACCGTACCCAATTTTATCAATGCAAATATTTTTTATCAAGTAATTAGAATTGTTATTAACTTATCAATATTAGCTTTATTTTAAAATGATTTATTCATTCGGATGATCTATAAAATAAATTTCAATTTTCCTTCTTGTCGTTGTCAATAATTTTTTTTTATTTATTGCTAGACTTATATCTTTTCTACTTTGTTACAGGTATTGTTTCTTACCGTAACCATAAAAATAAGATTTAAAATTTTATTATATAGATTTGATACAATATTTTATTCAATAATAATTATTGTAGACATATTAATTACTCAAAAGGCAAAATCTAGAATTTGGCACCAAATGCTTAACAGAGGAAACCAAATAAAATAAACCTAGGTTAAACCTTTCAAATTTTTTTAAAACAAATTAACTTATTTCAATAAGTATTTCTGAAATTTTCTATTTAACGTAAAAAAAAACAATAATTGTGGCAGTATTTAATTATAAACTATTCACCCCATTATAAGAAGCTTTCCCCATTAATTCTCTTGTATATGCTAATAATTATTATATCGGAATAGCTCTTAAATTTATAAACAAAATGATCGATAAAATATCAAATGAAAAGTCATTCATTTCTTTAACATTTTTTAAAATTAAAAATAAAAATCGATACGGTACATTTAAAAAAGATAGTAAAGTTATATTAAAGTTATCACAGACTCTTAATATGAACAATATTATTATCCAGCTTCAATTTTTAATTTCAAATCTTTTTTAAAATTGAAAATTAAATTAAAAAGAATTTTGTCGAATTTATTAAAAAGTCGCTTTATTAACCTAATAAATACCGAAGTTTAATGTAGCGACATAATTATCGTATCCAAAATTCAAGCTGTATAATTTGAAAATTATGTACATCAAATTTGTTAGAATTTATAGTGCGATACAGGCTATTTTTTAAATGCACGAGATAAATGAAATGTATCTTTTAAATGAGAATGTTTTTAAGACAATTGAATAATAAGAAGTCTTACGTTATGGAAAGTACATAGTAAAAAAGTATTTTTCCATCCATCCAAACTGTAGATGAGATAAATTAAAGACAACATTTTATTAAATGTTAATCAGTCTTGTCCTTAAAAAAAAGCATAAAATATTTCATAGTGTTTTCACTTGTTCTTAATTTGGGTAAATCTGTTAATTTAATTTACAAGAAATCTCAAACAAAGTCATAATAGTTATAATTATGCTAAACTACCCAGTGTTTATAATATCCATTGTAAATCGTAAAACTAAATATGGAATAGTTTATACGAAACAAAAATATTACGACACTTCTCATTTAAATTAACAATAAAACAATGATAAACTCTCATTGCAAATGTAATTGTTACTTCGTTAGCAAATGCTTCGTCAATGTATCTATCTATACAATGGAATTTGAAAAAGTTCGTCAATCCAAAACTTATGAATGTGTATTTGTGATGAGATGATGAAAATGAAACAAAATATTAGAAGAGATCTATTAGAAACAAAATTACATAGGTACAACCCTACGATAGAAGAGATATTCGCTGAATTGTTGACCTTCCACACCTCCGCCAGAAGACGCAGCGATTTTAAAACCATTGTTCAGCAACCTGGCAATAGCCTGCAGCGAATTCAATTTACAGTATCCATTAAGGGGGAATCGAATAACGTGCCTAGCATCCGACATGTTCCACGCAACTCCACTTCTAGCATCCATCAGAGCTTGCCCAATTTCTGGGAAAACTTCTTCCACCAGAGCTCGTTCACCGCTCAACATAATGCGTTCGCACAGATCCGGGCTAATATTTAGCGCTAAACACTGATAAGCCATATCAGAAACTAAATCGTCGTTATGAGAGCTAGAACGTAAAGAATTATTATTATTGTGATGATGATGATGGTGGTGTCCGTTCCGATCTATCGTAGCGGTTGATGATGTGGCCACCGATGAAGAACCCGAAATGGCTCCACCACCTGAATGATCTCGTTCCCTCTTTAAAATTTCCAAGGATTTCACCATTGCGGTTATATCGTAGAATCGAGCTTCTTCTATCAGCAGATCCAGTTCGATAAAAGACTCGGGAAGACACAGATGATTGGTTCTCAGGAAGTTGAGAATATGACGAAACATTTTGCCGTCACGGTCGATGAAGTAGTGTTGCTTCAGACTGTCTAACACAATAGGAATGCTTCCGTTGAACATTTTTGCCAATTTGGAATCGGCATGTCTAAAAAATTATTAAATTGTGATTACTAGTTCGTAACGCACTAATAACGCGTTTAATCACAATTATAACTTATGTCAAAAGAGATTTCGGAGGGCAATTATACAGAACTGATAATAACAGGTTCAATGTTAAAAAAAATTTTTTTCGTTTAAAATTTTAAACACGTAACAAGTATCATTTACCAGTTTTTGAAAAGAAAACGTGTCACGTCACCAAAAGATAACATGCTCAACCCCCACTACAGTATTAAAAACAGCCACTGGGGTAAAAACAAATACTACTGGCGCCGGTTATTATGATCACATTACTAAGGCTCTATTTAAGTCTATTAAAACATTTGTAATTTTAATAAACTTCGATTCAATTATTTATTAATTACAAGTAAAATTCACTAACTTAGAAAATTCAATATTAAAAAAATAATAATTACTGATTTCTAAATAAATTACATTTAATTATCCTAAATAACCTAATTATTTTAAGCAATTTATTTAACGATTACTTTTTAATCGTTAAATGTATAGAATAAAAGAGCCAGCGTTTGACCCCGAACTTTTTAATGGAAAATAATAATGATTAAAAGACAAGATTTTAAGTTGATGGTCAACACCTCAATTATCACCCAAAGGCATCAATTCGCCAATAGAATTTCAATTTCGGCAAAAAGTAGCTTTTCGTAGATTTATTTTTTTAGTTTAAAGTTAAAATACATCATGAATCCACGATCAGTACCAATTACAGTACATTAATCATTTGAAAATAACTATAACGCTGTATTTCCAAATAAAAGAATAATTAATATATGGTAATAAAAGAATTAATATGCACGAAAGCTTCACAGCTTAATATTTTACATTTCCATTATTAAGTGCATAGTAACTAATTCTTAACTTTTCACTTTAAAAAAAAAATAGTTTTGCTAATTTATGGTATTGAAATAAATTTGATTAGTTATTTATTTTTTAACGATAAAAAAGATTGCGCCTCAATCGCTCCTATTATTTACGTGGCGAAACAAAATTTTTGTGCGTTAATGAATATTTCCTGCAAGTATTTATGACGTTCGGTTTAATTAATTTTTTTTAAAAATTAATGTATGCAGTTATTTTTCTCATCATCTAAACCAATAATTTTCATTTTACTCATATATAGATCGTGCTCATAGTATAAGTGTACCGGTAAATAATACCAGCTGAGCTACTATTATTACTACATAATTATTTTGCTCAATTTAAAATAGATACGTACTTAGTTAATGTTTCCAAGGATGAAGTGTAGATGGTTCCGCCTACATCAATATGTACCGGCGCTGTATATCTGGAAGCAGCGGCCACACAAGGTATTCCACTTATTTTGTGATTGTAAGAGTCCACGGGTGAAGGCACGCCACTTCCCACCAAAGCCAAAGGACTTCGAGAGTCTGCAATCAATGACATGAATTAATCAATGCAACAAATTGTGCGTGGAAAAAAATAATAAAAATAAACACCACAAAAGCGAGTTTCACCTGACGACGTCATCATTCCGGTCATCATAGATGTCGGACAAGTCGGGCTAATGGATAAGCTGGATTTCGAATTTGGGCGACACTGTTGAACTCCCGCCATCCGATCGACACAGCACGTGAGATCAAGACAGATAGCTTCTAATCTGTAAATAATAATAGAAAAAAAAATTCATCAACTATTATTGCCAATTCAAAAATAATAAACTCGAAGCAAAAAAAAAAAAAAACTAAAAAGTGCCTAAGGTGAGAAAAAAAAGTTGATGAAAAAATGTTTGCCGGGGAAAAAAATAGTAATAGTGGTTGGTAGAAGTAGTTAAGTTCGAAAACGCCTTCCCCGTTTCCCCTCTCCTTCTATCCTCCGGCACTTGCGCTTACTGTATGCGCGAGCACCTGCCAAGCCATAATTGCGACATTTCTCGTGATTGCTAGAACGCACGTTTCAACCTTCGAGGGTCAAATGACTCAAATGCTGTAACACCAGGTTTGCACTACACTTTTTAGGCGTAAATCAACGTCATACCACCATTTTATCCCCCTGTGTTTGTGATCAGAATGCATCGTACTTTTCTCCTCGGGGAATTTTTTTTTTGTTGGGGGCTAGTTGTAGTTGTTTTATTTGTGGCGCAGTCGAAGAACGACGACTGGATAAGTAGATGAGGTGACCAAACGCAAGTGCGGGTAGGTGTCAGAAAGATTGGCATGTGGTCAAAGGCGTGCCCACATAACAAAAATTTATATTTAGTTGTGTATCAACCCACCATCATAAAAGTCTAAAGTTTTTTTTTTAAGAAAAAAACCAACAATTCTTAACAATTTTCCATTGACCTCTCAAAAACAATTGAATGTCATTCTCCGATGGACAAAATGTATAATTATACTGGCGGTATATATACGATTTTTGCAGATTACATGGAAAATGTGGCTTAAGGTTGAAGAAAAGATCGATATGGAAGCGAAATGTCCCTCCGGCTAGAAGTCCCATTGACCTCTCTCGATCCTCTTTTGACGAAGGATTTCGCTTTGGTGATAATACTGTTCTTCACATCAGCTCAACAGCTTTCCCGGTGCGCAACCGCCTATAGGCTACTTTAGTCTCTAGGCAGATAAACTTTTCCAACAAAAAATAATACCGGAATATACTGACTTTGCAAAATGCATTTTCCAAATTCGCCATTCTTTGTTAAAAGTAACTTTTAAAAACATCTTTTTGAAACATATACAGTATTATAATTATGCTTAGTAATTTGATAAATTTTGAAAAAAAAAAAAAAAACAACTAACGCCTACCGTACTTTTCTTCATAAGAAATATTAAGCTAATTTTTTCAAAGAAAAATGATTAGACATTCTTTTTAGATGTACAAATGTGTTAATTATTTACATTTAAACAAATTTATAGCTCCGATTATCTCAATCAAAAGTTTTTTTTTTAAAAAAAACTATACTATCGGTTCCTGAATTTAAATGGTAAAGATGTCCAAAACTTGATTTGACAAAATAGAATCCTCCCTCCTAATCTCTAACCAAACCAAATAAGCCTGTTGTCAATACTAGTATACCGGTATTTATATACTGTTTAGAAAATAATTTATTCAAAAGCAAAATGGATAAAGCATTGACAAAAAAATAAAAGAGAAAAAAAAAACACAGCCAACCGGCTTGTCTGCATTAGGTTTATCAATAAAAATAAGAAGCGGAAGTGGAATAGCAAATCAAATCTCATCTACTTCTCATTTTCCTCCACTCTTAATCCGACTAATTACGCAACATCCTAGTTATATATTACAACAAAAAAAAATCACTTCCCGATACATTAAATTACACTAATTAAACCCCTATTTCAACAACAACAACGACAAGAAAAGATAATTGAAGCTCCCGATAATTAAGAAAAAAGCAACAAAAAAAAACATTTTTTTCTTCTTTTTTTAAATAATAATTATTCCTAAAGTTTTAATTTCATTAGAAATACATTGTAGTTTTGTATTAAAACCAAATTGAAAGTGGACTTACCCCGTAAGCGTAGACGGCGCGGTAACTCATGAAAAGGAAAAAGCGGAAGTTGAAAACTTTTGCCTAAACCACAAACTTTTGTTGGTGTTTGGGAATACGTCGGGGTGTTTCCTGTTCAGGTTGCACATGCAATATGAAGTGTGGAGAGAGCTGGTTGCACGCCGAACGAACGTAAGTTGCATGCATCGCTTGCAGCGCCCCGAGCGGTAATGATGGAGACAAAGTGGCGAAGGAATGGAATTGGAGTTTGAGGGAGGTAGGAGGGGTTGAAGGAGGTAAGTGCAGGTGCTCCGGGCCAAATAAGCCATCAGCTAGTAGACCCAGGATTAAGAATAACAGCGAATGGCTGGGGGCGATGGGAGGAACAGCTGCGCCATCTATATTAAATATACCAAACTCCATCCCTAGATATTTTTTTTGTTTGAGGTTCATGTTTAGCGCATGCACAGATAGTAGTTTAGTCATATAGATTTTGGCCCGCGGCGCCCACTTGTCGTGCCCCGCAATGCCGCTTCTAATCAACCTAATTTAGCCCCACAGTGCGCTTAGACGAGAATTTCTACTTTTATTACCCGTGGCAAAAAAAAAAAAAAAAAAAAAGAAAAGAAGACGGAAAAAAAAAAAAAATTGCCAACTCATTTTCTAACATTTCATTATTTTACAAAATCTCTTCAAATTGTTAAATAGCGACGGATTCACGTACAGTGACTATATACTCGTCTCACCATTTTCTTTTTAATTAATTTGTAAAGCCGTGAAAAAGCGTCTCTCGCAAATATTTGAACTCATTTACTAAATTACTTTTCGAATTACGTGTTATTGAAAAGAAAGTTAAGATTTTCAATGAGAGAAATCAATTGGAACCATTTAAATATTAATAAAAAAAATATAATATACCCTCGGAGCATTTCGATTAAAAATCAGGATACTGGAAATCTGGAGGGAATATTAAATTATTGGAGGTTGGTTCTCTACTCGAACTTTCAGAAAAGTTTTTTTTTTAATGTCTCGATTCTCATGAAAATGGAAATGATTCTTTTTTTTTTTTTTTTTGTGTTAACGACTTTGCACTTGTGTGCGAAAGTTACAATTTCGAAAATTTTAAAGGAAAGAAAACGTTCTCACATTTTAAACTCCTAATTAAGCACGATTTTCTTTGAAATATGCTTTAGTAATGCAATAGCATATGTCCGAGTATATGGGACGGGACACATGTATCCAATTAACTTAAGTCTTAAAAGAAAATAAACTTTGTATTGGCAAACTAATCTAAATGTTGCAGGCCTACTTAAATAAATCCCATGTGTTAGTAAAATAATTAGTCGTCCATTCTGTGGATTTGTCATATTGCTTTACAACGACATGTTCTTTACTTTTAGTACGGTACATTATCGTTTCCTATAATTTTTATTTAAAAAAAAATTGAACAGTTAATTCCGATTTTTAAAGATTCAGAATTTTGAGATGGCAACGATTAAATTTAATTGTAAATTGAGTAAATGTAATAAAAATTATTTGATAAAATCAATTTTTAAACGCAATGAAAACATAAAACAATATGACCGCTGTGTTTTAACTTCAAGAATAAAATATTTTTTCATTATAATAATTATTGTACTTGATAATCACTTCACATGTAGTCCATAATGCTTACTTCAAGAGACTAGCTTCCCTGTGCAATCCGTAATAATTTATATGCATATAATATTATTATTATTATATTTTGTCAAACTTAAAATAAATTATAAATTTAGGAAAAATGTGATATCAACTTATTGATAATACGTCAACTAAATTGTTTTTGAAAAATTTCTGCAAAATTATTAAGAAAATTTACATGTTCATCGTATAAATTCTTGAGCACTTAGTCCCATACAACCACTTCATTAATTTTGATATTAATCAATCAATACACCATAACATCCGAGCTAAACAATGTTATTGACCGTTCTCAACTTCAGTAAATTTCTAAATGTTATTGTAAAATATATTCACTTACAAGACCGATAAGGTAAGGCTACTTCAAAATAAAATCAAACAAAATGCGTCTGTATGGCATCCTAAAATATTGATTACTCATTTACTCAAGATCTAATCATAGTAACTACAAGATGGTAACTATGATCTAATTAATAAAATAGCCAACATATTTTCAACGACTCTTACTGTAAATATTAGTTAATAATACGAGTATATTTGGCGAAAAGAGGACAAAACAAACATTGATACCGTTCAACAGAAAGTTGTATTCCTACCGTTTATCCATTCACAAAAGTTGAATTCACATGTCATACACAAATACAATTCTTTCAAAATGATTTAAATTTTAACACGACATTATCATTTTTTTTTTTTTTTTAAGAAAAAAAAAAACATTAACCAAAAGACTAGTTAAAAATGTTAACTAACTGGAGAACGTGCAATCGTCTCGAACTTAATTCGTGAACTGAATAAAATGTCTGATAGAATCGAGAAAGTTAAAACTTTTATCTCTGGTTATGTGATATAGTTATAGCCGGAAGCGGTATACATTATACAAATCTGAAATTGGGAGAAAGGTGGACACCGCCCAAAAGTCGAAAACTGATCTCGCAAAATTGTGGCCTGCACCGCTCCTCTACACGGCTCAGCGTTACAAAGAGAGATAGAGAGAGAAAGAGATGGAAAGACCTCGAAAAATTCCACCCAAAAAATAGCCGGGGGTCATTCGCGAGCTCAAAATGCATTTGTAGTTAGGCCCTGGCAGTAAATTTCAACGAATAAATAGAAAACAAGGCGTAGGTGTATTGAAGATAAATATCTAGCAACGCCATACTGTGTATAGCCGTACGTTTGCTTTGGTTTGGCTTTTTTACGATTAGCCTTGCCTCCAATCATAGAAAATAGCAACGTGTGCCAAAAAAAAAAC
>JAQGAY010001915.1:0-12312 GCA_034698085.1 Polydesmus angustus
AAAAGTTGAAACAAAATGTTAAACATTTTAATGTTTTGTCCAAAAAAAAGCCAAAAATTTGTCCTTTTCTCCAAAAATTTTGCGCCTCGCAAACTCGGCGCTTTTTTCAATAACTTCCATCTTTTAAGGAGGCAGACCGCAAAAAAACTGATAATTTATTGTTAAAAATCTTAATATTTTATCAAAACATTTGTCCATTTTTCCAAAAAAATGTTGCGCCTCGCAAGCTCGGCGCTATTGGGGGAGAGGGAGGGGCGCCAAATTTAGTGATCGCCCCGGGTGCCACTTTCCCTTAGGCCGGCGCTGTATAAAGATGTTTTGGTTCGGGTGATTCTTCTTTCAACAGTGATAATCCCCATAGAGTCCTAATTAAAATGTCCATTTTAAAACTTATTGAACTACTTGGAACTATTGTTTGCAGGGTAATAGCGTTTAAAATTACATGTACAGAATTGTTATTAATACAGTTAAGTTTATTAATCTAATCGTTTAAAAAGTGCGCGATTTTATCGGTTAAATAGGCGCAGTGAGCGAGGTGCGGGATACCAGCGCGAGATGGCGCGGCGCGCCTGTCTGTACTTTGGTCCGGATAAAAGCAAAATTTAATCGCGTTGAAAAGGCGGCACTCATTTTTTGCATTAATTTATTTACATTTCATTATAAGCTCAACAAAAAAAAAAAAAAAAATTGTATGAAATATTTTAAGAACATTTTTTTTTATTCCAATATATCCTCATCAAAATCTATTGAAATGTATTTTAATTAAGCTTACAGTATTGCAATTTACGTAAATGCTATTATATTATTGAAGAGTGGAAATGAAATCACCTGAAAAGTGCCACATCATAGTGATCTTTCAAAAAAAAAGTTGAAAAAACCATTCGATAGCTGGAGAAACGTTGGCTGAACTTTGATCCATTTAGCGAGCCATTTATGGACCAAAGTGAAACGAATATATCCGATAGCACTCTCCTTCCTTTCAGCTACTACGGTATTGCCAATTGGTCTTGTCTCATCCAATCTTTTTAAAGGATATATCCGATTTTTAGAAAATGGCACTTACACTTTATTTGATTTTCGCTCTTCTTATTTCTTACCGCTCACATGTTTGGTTGAAAAAAGAACTTTAGATTTGAGAGAAAGTGTCATTCGGTTTGGTCACTTTTTTTCAAACGTTTGGTACCGGTACGGGTGCATTTATGAGATTGTAGGTGAATGTTTTCAAGTACTGTACTGTTGACCTTATTTTGGCTCAGTACTCAAGGGTCCATCTTCAATTGTCTTTTTTGATTTTTTTATTTGACTGGGGATTGTTGGTTTTCTTTCTTTTTTAAATCCTTCATTGTTTTCGGCGAACAATCGACAGCTTCAACCTTATACGGTATCTATTGTCTTTCTCGGTCAATTAGAATACCCTCCTCATTTGCTTCGATTACTCCGTTGACCAGCACACGCTTCACTCAGTCAAGGTGTCCACGTTTTCATTTCGTATTTGCGCTATATATTTCATTTATTTTTGCATCATTTTGAAATGGCATAATTGAGTTAGTTTAAACTTTACAATGATCTACCAGTAGCACTAGACTTGGAAATTGAAGGATTTGCAAAAATAACAGTAATTCCATTGTTGAGAATTTTGGTAAATTAAAAACAACGCTTTAAGAGATAATTTTGCTTAAAGTTTGGTTTTTTAACACGAGCATGAGTGAAATTTACATGAAAAAAATGGCGTAAACATTTAATTAATTAATTTTGTTTTTGCTGCCCCATCCTGACCGACCTAACTCAGGTGTATAGGGCCAGCGGGGAAGATGGAGAACTTTGAAAAGTCAGAATATCACCCCAGAAAATTTGAAAATTTAGAGCTGCAGTACCTTGTTTTTGGCTGCAAATGGGATAAAAATGCGCTTTTGAGGAACAAATAAATGCGACAGATATTTAATTGCATGTATTGCGTAGATAGTTTAAAAATATAAATTGAACTGCAAAATAAATTAAATTCCCTAAGCTGAAATTTTTATCGTTAATTTTAAGAATCTATCTTTAACTTCTTTTGAATTTTCTAAAAAAAAAAAAAAAGTATTGCTATTTTCTGAATAACATAGAAACTAAAATCTCCATCTTTGCAAACGCAGCAGCAATCGGTAGAGTAGGCCTACCCTTGTATCGTTAAAAAATATTCTTTACATCGTTACAGTATTTTATAAATGCGTAAAAATCGTCAAAGAAAACTTATAAAAATTGTTAAATTTATTATTTTTTTAATAAACTTACAAGTGGAAATCGTTGAAATCTAAAGCACGTTTTGGCACAGTGGTGTAATTCGATGCATTTCGTAATAATCGATACAAAAATGTAGTATAATAATTATTATTCTCGGTTCACAAGAATTTAATTCAAATTAGGTCACCTAACCGCTAACAATTGTTGTAAATTATCTTTTTAACTGAGCAATTAATTCTTCCTCTTCGGCTGCTAAATGCTGGGCACTCTTTTTTCTTTTAGCCGTGGAGCCTAAAGTAAAAACAAATTTTGAGCGTTACCGAAACGTATGAAATACAACTTTTGTTATTAAAAATACAAAATAAAGTTGCTACGTCTAGAGTGCGTATTTTCAGTAATAAATACTATGTACCGTTTCCGGTTCTATTATTTCCTCGATTTCCATCGCTTAATTTATGCACTTCGGCCGTGTTGTCGTAATATTTGGATTGAGTGAGATTGAGTTTGGAGCCCGGCCTTGCTTCGACATTGTCTCGGTGGTTTAAATTCTGAGCAACTTTGCTAATATTATAATAAAATTGATACAGGCCGTAAGCATTATGCAAAAGAACTTGGTAAATTGAATTCCAACCATTGATTCTCAGGCAAAACCATGGAATGATAATTAGCGGGAGAAATAATTGTGTTTGGCAGAATTCTTTGAACTTGCAAAGTAGGTTCGTTGTCGTCGTTTTTCTGATAGCTATCATCGGACGTGGAACTCGAATCGTGCTGATGATATAATAAATCCGGAACTTAGAATATTAAAATACTTATTAATTTTTTTGTTAAAATGTAAAATAGATGGTAAAAACCTTTTTGCAGCGGAGATAACTTTGATGAGCGCCTGTAATTGGTCCTTTTATGCGGACGTCGGTGACGATGTTGATAGGATAGTTTCAAATGATCCGAATCACTGGTGTCGTCGGAACCAGATAAACAGCATTCGAGTTCCGCCGGTGGAGCACTAGGAACTAAGTGAGATGATTGAATATTTGGAATATCTGTTACAGTCGATGGCGAAAGTCTGTCCAAAGTCAATTGGTGAGATGACAAACTATCTCCTTCAAAACGAAAACATCGAAAAATTACAAAACAATTAACGGAGAATTAAAATTTGTATTTTTTTAAAAAATTAATAAGAGATTTACTTAAATCTAGCTATTTTTCAAGGGGGACGATTAATGGGCAGGGAGGAGAGAGGTTAAATGGTATTTTGATAATAAAATATGTGTCAATAATAAATTCTCATGCGGCACTCTTATTAAAACGGCATTGAGAAGGACGGCAAATTCAGAGCCGGGCGCATTGGGCGGGGAAAGCTTTAGCTACGCCACGGCGTGAATGCATATTTTGTGTTAATGTAAAACATTAATTAAGCGGCACTTACCTGTTTGTAGCTTGTAAACAGTTTGCGATTTGGAAGCATTTAGAATATTTGATTCGGTCATTAGTTCTAACTCTTGTTTGGCGTAGATAACCATCGTCGTAGAAACCTAAAATTTAGACTATATTGTATTATAGACAAATTCGGGAATTGAATTCGATCTATTTATTCGTATATATAAAAAAATTGAATGGGATGGAATTACTTACAACCGAATCCATCGAATTTGAGCGCTGCCAACTTTCATTCGAAGTTGATTTGACATGAGCGAAAGTCCTCAATTGCATATTTGCTTGTTCTTCTATATCGCAAGACGTTGGCAGTTGGTACGTAGCGTAAGGGTAGACGTCATCGTGGATCGCTGTAATTTCATATAAAATAATAATATTAATAACAATAATAATATGGCTCATTTGGGACTTTTCTCCTTTTTTTCGACTTTTTGACTCGCGCGCCATAGTTCATAGGTGGAGATGACTATTGATTTACGGTTAGGTTAGGCCAATATGGGCGATAACATAAGGCGTGTAGGGTGGCACCGAGTTTGGTGGAGGAACGTCCCAATTGCGCCGTAAATATATTCCCTTTATTTCAAACGATAAACAATATTCACCCGAATCGCAGTAATTTTTAATGTTGTTGGAATTGGATGTAATTTTGTCCGTATCTTCTTTGACGGTAGTTTCAGGCGATGACATTCCCATCTCTCGTCGTCTCGTCGAATTTCTTACGGTTAAAGTTCTCATCACGTGCCTCGCCGATCCGCCTTAAACAGCCACGTACAAATAGGTAATAGGCGTAAAAAATAATGATTAACAATAAGGAAAGTTTGTAAAGCCAACCTGATTTTTGATAAATATATCGCTTGCATTGAAATACCGAGCATGTAATGACAATTGATAGAATGATGATACTAGCGATTGTTGCCACGGGGATGATGATCTTGAGATCGAGATAATTAAGAAGATCTAGAGATGCTTTATCCGTGGAGAAATCCGAAAGTGCTTTTCCTAATAAATGATTATTAAAAATAAATAACTTTTTCATTATACGGATTGGAAGCTCGTGTTACGATAAAAGTTCGATAAATACGTATACCGACGACGCTAATAGCTAATTGTAAAGCTCGAACTATGAATAGAAAGGCCGCGCTTTCATTTTGGATTGGCGGCCTCGAGGCAATTGCTACGCCATCGCGATTGCTAAATAAACCAATAGTTAGCTGTGACACTTGAACGTTAAACAACGTAATGTCACACCTAGGGATACAATATTCTGGTAACTACTGGAGGAAAAGAAGATAGAAAAAAAGATAGCCATTTTCCTCCTACCCCTACATGCTTTTTTTTCGTTTGCCGAATTGGTTAATTTTGTTTAAGTTATGGAGCCACATTAAGGAAAAATTTGTAAATTAAAAGGAAATTTACATATTTTTTTCATTGTTTTTTTCTCAAAATAATAAACTTTCTGACAAATTTTTTTCAAAAAAATAATTGGGGTTCAGTAAAAGCTGTAAATGTCTTCCAAACCCTGGATGAAAGTGTAGAGCTTCAAAATTAGGATATGAATAAGAAAATAAAATTATGGTTATCATAATTAAAACCAAAAATTATTGTGGTTTTCGAAAAGGCAAATTAGCTTAATTTAAAATGCCAAATGCTCCTGAGAATGTGATAAATATTATTTATTTTTATAAATATTATTTCATACAATATACAGTACAGTGGAACTCCAATATTTGCCATTTTCGATGTTCGCCATGTTTTTTCTTGTTCGATATTCATCACTATTTTGACACCACTTGCAGTCAATTGATCGTCATTATTAGAGTGCATTTTAAAAATCATAGCAAAAAAAAAAAAATCTTTAAAAATTCTTTAAAAATCCGAGGGCTAATGATTTGTCAGAAAATGCTGATAAATCATCGGAACAACGGGACAAGTAAATCTGGGGGAAAATTTAAGCAATATTAAGTAATTAATATGTTATTACTAAGCAATTAAAATACTTTTGAAAAGATTTCTGGGTTAATTTTGTTTCTTCTTAAAGGCAAAATTGAGGGCTGGGAACGGATTAAATAATTTTTAATGTATTCCCAAAGCATAAAATTTGTTCGATATACGTCATTTTCGCTATTTGTCAATTTCCTTGGAACGGATTAATGATGAATATTGGAGTTGCCCTGTAATTTTATCCAAACTTTAATATTTACTAGACTTTACGTGAACTGCTTAAATTTTTCCATAAATCTGTTCAAACGTTTCTAGCGTCGCAAACTGTTGCTACTGCTCTACAGTCTTACATAAATATTTAGCGTAAGGAATTCTTTTTGTGTGTGTGTGTGTGTGTGTGCGTGTGTGCCGCCGTTGTTATTTTTTTTTATCCCCCCAAAAAAAAAAATAATAAAATATTATCAACTTTTTCCCGGCGCATAGCGGACAATACCATGATACGGGTATTATAAAATTACTATACTGTAGTATGCCGATATTAAAATAAAATAGTAACACGAACAAACTTGAAGTATGCGCCGATGCTTGAAATATAGTGCTAAAGGAATGTGCATGCGAAAAATAGATATTAACAGCAAGTACAAATTTTTTTTAAAAAAAAAAAACAGTATTTAGCCTGGAGAATTTCGGAGTTATTAGCGACATGCATTTTTTTTTTTACTTTTTTGTTTTTTAAATTAAATTTCTAAATAACCAAAATTTAAATTAGCGCAGCATTCCCAATAGTGCTGTTTTATTATTATCAGACTAAAGTAGTTTTTACGGTACACTTCTAGAAGTTCTACACTACAGTATAAACACGATCTACTGTATGGTATAAATAAATGAATATCGTTGCAAAGTATTGATGATGATATCGGGGTTTAGTGAATGACTATTTGTCTAGCAATACATGCCTGTTGAATGAAGGTAATGTAAACTCGGTTTTTGAAAAGCTATTTAAATAGCAGACGATCTCTTTCGCCCAAAGAGATTAAAGAGCAATTTCGGCAAAACTTAGGAGACAAGATGAGTTAGTTGTAGCGTAGTGTAAACTGATTCTTATTAATGATTATGATAGTTGAACAGACTGTTGTCATGTTCACCTCTCATTTCTGTATACTGTAAACTAGATTGAAGTATTAAATCCACGTCATCAAATTTCACGTTGCCATGGAAATCATGTAGTACGAGTTACCCATCGTGTTTTTCATAATTAACTTTTATGTCGGTGGAAAAGGCGGCATTTTTCGTATTATTGATTAGGCAAAAGCAGCGGAATATTGCATAAACTTTTCTCCTTTTTTAGCCAACCAAGCAGGCGTGTTATTTGACGTCGGATACATTGGAGAGCTGACAGGATGCATGTCAAAAATTCACATTATCCGCTCCGTGGAGTTTCCACGTAAGCGGAAATAGTGTATTTTTATTTTTTCAGAAGCCTTTTGTCGATAGATGATAATCAAGCCAACGAGTGCCGTTTCATCCGTATGGCATCTGCGTAACCTTTGTACATTTCATGCGTCATTGTAAAATCAAAGGCGCAGATGTTAGTGATTGCAAACGTTGGATTTATGTCTTAAGATTTTTTTTTTTATTTTTTATTCCTGGATAAAAATTCCAATGTTTTCCGCTGCGGGGTATTGATTTCGAAAGAAAAAAAAAATCAAAAACAGGTAAAAGTGTTCGGGAAAGATTTTCAGATAACAAAAAACTCGCCTATATTTTTTTTTTAAAAAAAAAGAAAAGCGGGAAAAATGTTTGTAGAAAAATTGTTTTGATCCAACTGGTATGTTTTCGATTCTGATTTAATAAGAACGGTATAAATAAAAAGGATGTGGAGTTTACCTGTTGCGATGGCGAGAGTGGTGACGTCGTATTCGTTGGTTGTTCCTCCGGCGTCGTTTCTGGACGTCACTTTGAGGATATATTCGGATCCAGGTCGTAAATTACCGATGTGAATGGGATGCGGTTGAAGACGGGCGTTGTGAACCATCTTTTTCCAATCGTTTTCCCCCTTTAATCGATATTCGATAATGAAATCGTTTATGGGGCATCCGCCATCTGCCCAAGTTTTAAAATCGATGGAAATGTTGGTAGAATTGACGTTGAGAAATGCATCGCGACGCGTTGGCATTCCAGGAGCTAGAAAAGTTTAAAAAGTACCCGTATGTTATAATCAGCGAATTCAAAGAAGATGAAAAAAAAAAAAAAACAGGTTAAAATTTTTGCGAAGATATATTATCACTATCCCCTAATGGCGAAAACGTCAACAAAGATTACTTTTAACTTTATATGCTTATTAAGAGGGTAATGCGACGACTGCAGCTCGTTCAATTCCAGTCTTAAAATTTGCTAGGGAATGAGAAAATAATTCCACTCGAATGTATTTACTGTGCTGGTAGGAAGTGGTGCTTATCTAATGTTAGGAAAATGAATCTAATGTTTTTATACCGGTTCCTTGAGTTGAAGCGAAGATGACTTCGCTGGGTTCACTATTTCCCGCCTGATTAGTAGCTACGGCGAAAAATTCGTAATGGGTTCCGCATCTCAAGTTTTGGAAAGTGTAGGAATTGTTGTTCGGATCTACCATCATCTCTTTCCAACCATCCGAATTTTCTCTATAGCTGAAGGTATAACCTGAAAGTCAAAATTAAACGCATTTGAATAAATAAATAAAAAATATTGCAATAAGTTTAGCACATGCTATTCCGATATTAAGTTATTTTTTTATTTTTTTTTTTTGCGAAAAGAGTATACGTATAAAAAAAATCGAGTTAAAAAATACATAAAAAAGCAGTCACACTTATTTTTTTTTCCTCTTCTTACCACGGTTATTGCATAAAAAAAAAATGCGCACTAGAGATTTAAAAGTAAACAAAAAATAAAAAAAATGTCGCGCCATTTCATCCGCACCACAGCGTCTTAATTCACTGGCTTAAGATTTTGAACGAAACGGTTTATTTCCTCTTGCACGTAATACAAATCCCAAAAACGTTGTAAAGATATTCTTAAGTTTGGAAAGAATAGCTGACAATCTCGTTGTTTCGACAACATGTGCATCAAATCAAGAATAAATTTGCCTCTTAATTTATTCTGGAGAGTTTTAAAGGAGATACACCCCGACTTAATATTCAATCACTTTATTTCTTTTTATTATTCGAGGGTTGCATTGACGAGGCATTTAATTTGCGAGTCATTTTTGTTTGATCGTTTCAACAGCTGCTTGGTCACAAGGTAACAATTTTTTCCGAGCATCTTTGTTAAAACGTACTCGAGGGAAGCCTTATGAGAGGCTTTTACGTTACACTTTTATTACTTTTCTTAATAAATTAATCAGCCAGCGCGCTTTACAACGCGTGCTTAACGCTGTTTAACTGCTGCATTACAATTATATTATTGCAGATTTTCTTAAACAGACGTCAGCACGCGGCTATTAAAGCCATTTACTTGGAATTTTGCAACAACGCGTGATGGGCAAATTTGAATAACATTAAAAAGGTACAATTGCGTTCCGTAAAAAATTTTCGCGTAACTTTATTAGGGCGTTTTCTTTGAAACCATGGTCCGCGGTGGTGATCCGGAGAATCTTAGCGCAAAAAACGGCAGCAATCGCTTTTAGTTAGGCATGGTTTTAATGGCTATCGAACAGGCAATTATTGAATTTTCATTTTTCAAATTGCTCGCACAGCTTGTAAGTAAAATTGTTTTTATGCAGGGACGGATTTACTATAGTAGCGGACGTAGCGGTCGCTCCGGGCCCCGCGCTTAGAGCAGAAAATGTTTAGCTAGTAAAATTTCGCTATAATTCATGTGTTCACTGTTTATATGGCTGGTGTGGAAGCAAGTAGTGGCCCGTTATTGAACATTGTGGCTCTACGGTAGCATTCTCAGGCTCTCGGTAATAATATTATTATTAAATAAGGAGAAATAATTTGTCATTTTTGAATAATGAATTAAAGCTTTCAATGTAAAAAAAATGTGAGATGTCTAGCTCCCAGATGCAGCCAATAACTTTATTGGATTTTAAAATATTTTTTTGAAGAGCATTGAATGGAAAAAAACTTTGCAGTATTTATTTCTTTTCAAAAAAAAAAACAATTATGTACATGTACGTGTACAGTATATTGGTGCTTCACCTAATGGTATGAATTATAATTTGACAATTATTATTATTAGTATTTTTTTATATAAATTTGATTTAATAAAGAGATTACATTTAAGAACAGATGGCAGAATCATTATCGGAAAAAAATTTTTTTTTTTGCATTTTTCCATAAATTAACATTTTTAAAAATACAGTAGTAAAATTATTATTCACGGTGATAATTAAGGGCGGGGAAGGGGATAGCTCGCTTGGGACCCCTACGGCAGGCACTACAGTACCAGTTTGAAAGTTGGATACCTTTTCTTTTCTGTTCCGAAAAAAATTTAAAGTTTGGCTTCGCATAAAACACGAGCAGATTCAATGTTAAAAGATAAAAATATTTTTACAAAAGTGCTTGTTTATAGTACCATAAATGAATATCTCCAGGCAACTAAGGTCAAAGATTTATTTTCAAAAATGCCTATCGAATGAAATTTGCTCGATAGATTAAAAGAGGTTTTTTGTTGATTAATATTATACATGTACTAGTATAATTTTCTTCGCCTTGCATTTCCAAATTCAGATTAAACGACTTAATCTTTATTTCAAATTTTGTTCGCGACAAAGAAGTTTTACGAACCGCGATTAAAAATTAATCGAAACCAAACACAGGCTTGCCCAACTCTTTATTTACCGCTAGTTAAGAGACTTTGTTATTTGTTGGGTTACTGTACTTTTTATTATAAGAAATTATCTCGGACACCCGGTATTGTTTTCAAACTTGTTATCTCCGTTAAAATTAAAAACAATTATTGAGATATTTTTAAAAAATTTTATTCGGAATCGTTTAAATAATCTATTAGCTAAAAAAAATGTTTCTAGCAAATGTCAAAGTAGCAAAATGAATGTTTAAAAAATATCCAACTCGCATACAGTAGAAATACCATAATACTGTGCTATTAAAAACTTGTCAATTGTCTAACATTTGAATCGTGGGATGTAATTGTTAGCATGAACAACAACAACGTTAAGCTCAATATAAATTATAGAGATATTCATTCGAAGAGTGCGGGTAAACGAATAAAGAGTTTGACGATGAATGATGGTTGATGCGCGAGGTGGCTATGGCACAGTCAGTGTAAATCGAGCGCCGTACAACAATCGATCGATGCATTTTACAATCGACAATGAAAACGGCTACTTTACATTTGCATTTAGATTCTTTTCTGATTTGCCTCTCTTTTCAAATTTTCCTTGTTTTATTTTTTTTTCCCACCTTATTGTCTTTTCTTCGACACTTATCATAGCGTTTTCAAATCAAAGCGATCTGCTCGCAACAATGGAACCAAATTCGTGGAAAACAATGGCTTTCGATTCGAGCGGGTCATTTTTCTTACTAACCTTATGTTATTGTAAATTACTCGCGTTATTATCCTTTTCTTAATATTTCATTACAAACATGATTTATTAAGTTTGATGCTAAATTATGCTCATTATTTTTCCCGTATTGATTAAACTCGAGCGTTCACTCATTTTAATACCCTTAGCAGCCGACTTAAGAGAATAAATGTATCGGTAACAGCGAAGCTAGCATATTATACTGTACTGTTCCACGATGTTATTTACTGGGAACGCCTTATTCTACTCGGGTATATGGTAATTATTATGAAAATGATTTCAAAAGTTTTTTTTTTCAAGCGGATAAAGTAGGATGACAAATGTACCGCGTACTAATGTTTTCATTTTATATGTTTGGAGAAAGTTTTCCAATAATATTGGTCGTCAACAATGTTGAACAAAACCTTTTTATGGAAAAATTTTATCAAAAAAAAAAAAAAAAAATTTAATATTGGAAACTCACTTAGTCAAGATAAATATAAAAATTAATAATTTTCTTAAAATGTCAAACATTTTTTAATATTAATGCGTTAAAAGTAAAATTTAAAAAATAATAATAATAAACAAAGCGTCACGAACGCAATACATGCTGGATGTTTCCGGGCGAGTCTGCGTTTTCGATATTTATTCTATTATTTATTTAACTACAGTATTATGCCTATTGTAGATGTGCCAAAGCGAACAGTTTGTTCTTTGACATTAATTTTGATAGCGGGCTCGTCGAGTATTTTCGTTCACAACGATTCCATGAAATTGAAGGGCTTGCAGCAATAACAAGATATCGCTATTCTTTAACTTTTTCAGCTAAAGGGTGTTCTTTAGGGATAGAAGATTCTTTTTTCGCCTGGTGCTGTGCTTATGAAGATGTGAATTTTAGTTTTTGTGTTATTTAACAAATAGTATTACTAATTTAGCAAGTTTAACAGTGGTGCTAGCTAGATTCTTAAAATTAGCGTTAAAAAATGGAGTTTATTGAATTCAATATTTTTGTTTTATTTACGGTATATTAGTAAACCATCTGTGCAATAATTATCAGCATAAATCAACATCTTAAAAGAGCATTTTAACCCCATTTGGTGATAGAACAAGGCAGTTACTAATTGTAAATACAGTAAAACTCGGATACAGCGCTTTTTAAGGGACCGGACGAAAAAAGCGCTAAAAGCGGGAAAACACTATAGCCGTGA
>JAQGAY010001916.1:0-12304 GCA_034698085.1 Polydesmus angustus
CGTCTTCCCCGCTGTCCCTATAACACCTGAGTTAGGTCGGTCAGGATGGGACAGCAGAAACCGAAATAATTTCAAATAATTTCAATTTCAATCAGAACTCTTTAATAGGAAGCGGAATCAGAGTTTTTAATAGGAAGTGGAATCAGAGTTTTAAATAGGAAGCGGAATCAGATGTTTTAATAGGAAACGGAATCAGAACTCTTACTAGGAAGCGGAACCAGAGTTTTTAATAGGAAGTAGAATCAGAGTTTTAAATAGGAAGCGGAATCAGAGTTTTAAATAGGAAACGGAATCAGAGTTTGTAATAAGAAGCGGAATCAGATGTTTTGATAGGAAACGGAATCAGAAATCTTAATAGGAAGCGGAATGAGATGTTTTGATGGTAAACGGAATCAGAACTCTTAATAGGAAGTGAAATCAGATGTTTTGATAGGATTAATACAGGTGTCGTAATGGGAAGCGAAATTAAAACTCTTATTAATATGAAGCGGGTTTAGATGTCCTGATAGGAAGCGGAATCAGAACTAGACCTACTTAAAAGGAAGCGGATTCAGAATTTTTTTCTAATAACGTTGGGTGAAGATTGAACATGATTGTCGCTGAAGTTCATCACTCAACTGCAGCAGTGTTTTTCTCGTTGATGTACGTAGTTACGGTAGTTCCGTTCGCAAAATCCATACTGAGCGCAAACTAAATTACTTCTGTTTCGAAATTTTCCCATCGAAAACACATTTAGAAAAATTCTCTTCTTTGTTTCGATTTACTTGCGCATTATTAAAATGTTATTTGAATAGGTTTCCTAAAGACCCCCAATTGTAAATGTGCCCGGGGGACCGGGGGTCAATTGGCCAGTTGCCCTTAATAAATGTCAAATACTCAAATTATACAGAATTATAGAATAATAATTTATCTTACGGTCCTTAATGTCACAACCATTCCTATATTTCTTGTATAAATGTGGCCAGGTATGCCTTTAATCGGCATACCTGGCATAGTGTTGAGGCTGAGTAGAGATATTTTAAGCCCCGAATAGAGCAATTAAATGGCAAAAAAAAAAAAAAAATACTCGAGTAGCCTACCGGTATTAAAATAAGCTTTATCTACGATATGTGTCATTAAAATATTAGAATTAGAAGTCATTAAAAATAATAAGTTAGCACTAAAATTTGGTCGAAATTAAAATTTGCCTGGTTAACAGTTGCCAAAAAAGTCAAGGCCGCCAACCGGCAGTGGCCTGTATTTTTTTTTTTTTTTTTTTTGGAAGGAGGAGGGGGGATAGGAGGAAGGGGGAGAAGCCAATTTTTCTCTAAAATACGGTACCGGTATTGGAAAATGTGTTAATATGCTTTAAAAAATTCCCGCATCGCATTGCAGAATGTGGCATTAAAAATGTCAACAATATTATTTCCAATTTTGCAAAAATATTTAGTAAGGCGGGAGAGACAAGAGCGCCAAAATTATTTTTTGCATTTAACACTGGACCTATACTTAGCCTAAACATTATTTAAATTTTCATTTACATGTAAAACTGGAACAGAGCACCAACCGGTTGATATGCAACCTCTAAACCAGGGCAAACCCAATCAAACCAAGTCGAATTGTAAAATGCTTTAAATAAGCTTCAACAATTAAATTTTAATCTTTAAACTGAGTTTTTCTAAGAAAAGATTAAAAATGAACCTCTTCAAAAATTTTAACTGAGTATTTGTTCTTGGCAAAGAGTTTACACCTACTTAACAAAGTTAACAACTTGAATCTCTCAAAATGAAAAACATTTCTTTGTTAATTATCAGCATTCTATAAAAAAACACTCTGCTAATAGACTTTTTCTTTTAAATTAAAGCTGGAGAGCGAGGGAAACGCAAGTAGACAGCTGTCCCCGAGCGCCACCAAAATATAATAAGCTAAAATTCCCAAAAGAAATTGCACCATTTTTACCCAGTTGAACCAAGTAAAAACACCTCAGTCAGTGGAGAACCAAATCCTCATGTACGGTATCTACATTTTTTACAAATTTAATTTGCAATAGGTTGTATCTTCGACCGGTTGTATAGTTATTTCAAATGACGTTTTTTAATAAAATTAAAGTTTATTTTTATGCGTATGATTTTGATTATATACAATTAAATAAACTTTAATCACGCAAAATAACGCCAATATTACGCCGATATTAATCTATATCAAATTCACAAAAATTTAAATAATTGACGATATGTTCCTTATACTCCGTAATATATAAAATAATATGAAGAGATGGGATGGGGGGAGGAGGGGGCGCAAAATGTTTTGGGTATGCTAATGAAATGTGACCTGGAGGGGAGGCAGGCTGGAATATAAAACAGGCACTTATCGCACAAAAGAAAAAAAAATGTAAACAATTTGTTCTTTTTGATTAAGAATGTATTGTTAAAGTAATTTGTTGTGCACTATTTAGCTCAAGAAATGTGAAAAAAGGGGAAAATGTTTTCCACGCCAAATAAAGACCGTTTGAGCTGATCATCATCCCAAATTCGGTTTCCTTTTTGCCCTGAATTTTGAGGAATTTCTTTTCTATATCAATTCCAGCATTTGACATGACGCATGCCATCTTTATAAACAATTGCTACCCTCAGCGCACAATGTTTCTTCTCTCTCTCTTTCATTAGAGTGCCTTCTGCATACAGGTGTAGGCCTATACTGTATAACGTTTTGAAATCGCAGCAGGGAATGGGGGGTATAAGGTAGTGTAGGATGGTCAGCTCGCGTCATGTCAACTCAGACGTCTGCTGCCATCCTTTGCTTTTCAAATCAAATAAAGTGATAGCATTGTTGGTTAGCCGCGGCTCAAGTACAATATATGTAACAATTAATGATGATAAATGTTCTTTTAATATGCGACACGAGATAGGTATTTTTCTTTATAAAAAAAAAGTATTCTTCTCTAATTTTAGTTCCAAGTCTTTACCTCTCTCCTATCTTTCTTTCTTTTTTTTTGACAGCTAAACTCCAGGGACACTTTTAACGCCTTTCGCACGTACCGAACATTTTGACTGACTTTTAAAAGGAACCTTTTAAAATTCCTTTATAAACTTCCTTAAAAAAATTATTAAGTTTTCTGCCAAATTAAATATAATATTTATACCGTCGACTGATTTATTCTTTATGTCTGTATTGGCGCCAATTTACAGTTTCTAACCACTGCATAATTACGGTATATTATAATTATTAATTTTAATGGCTGCCATTTTAACATTCAAAAATTATAATACCCGGTATCAAACATTTCAAGTTTTAACGGTATTGGCTACCAATTAAAAAAAAAAAATTTATATTAATTTGTTGAAAAAGTTTGTTACTGATTTAAATTTATAACCAAATTTGTTTAAACTTAAAACTCTATACGTTACTCAGGCCGATTCAAATTGTAACATGTAACTACGGTAACTAGAGATCAATAAATACGCCTCTATTATTTTTTACCTGCATTGCTAATTTGGTACTCCGTGTGGCACTTATTACTTTTGAGCATAATAAGAGTTTTGTAACATATAATTTAGTAAATTTAGACTAAAAAAATTTTCGTTTGTCATTTCTTGAAAAGTTGAAATTATATATGGTGCCCTTAAGCTATAATAAATGCATCAGATAATTTATGAGCTAAATAGACGTGTTGTATTTCTTTGAATTGTTACTGCATCTCTTTTTTCATTCTCTTACCTTTGGCTACGCATAATGGTCCACTGCACATTCCCCGCTGAGCTTGCTGTTAAACAAATCCAATTTTCCTTTCAGATCCGTAACCGCATAAGTATTTGCAGTCGCAACATGCGTAAACACATCCGCTATTTAAAAAAAAAAAAGAAAAATTTTTTTTTCCTTAAATCAATCAATAACTTTGAAATATTATGTTAAAATTAATAGGACTAATAGTCTAATAGGATTAATTCTACGACAAAGAGGTTTTGAACGGTTCATTTGTCAGCATGAACTTCAATTATCTTAATCCGGAGTATAAAAATCTCATTAGTGGGATATTATCTTGTTTTGCAACATCATTCGATAGAGCTAGGCAACCTCAGCATCTCATTTACCATCGAATTACTTTCTCCGGAGAGAAATCATAGCGTGCAAAATAAATGTAAACACTTGAAAGCGACCGACGCTGATCTAATCAATTAGTAATAAGTAGTGATCGGTGGTCGTAAAAGATGCTCATAATTACCCCATGCTTCGTTTGAAAAATAGAACAATAATCTAAACCAATTTACTAGTTGGAAGCCCGTATCAGATTCGATGATAAGTGACCTACACCTGACGGCAACTTTTATGAAACTAAATAACCCCTTCGATTATGGGGCATCATAAAAGCGGATAGGACGCGACTAAGCTTTAGGCCTCTCTTTACCTTTACCTGCACCAATAGACCGGTTGTAAATCTATTTATGTTGCAAATGCGTATCGTGGGAAAATTCATGCAACTTTTCTTCTCCACTAGCTAACAATATGTGAGAAAATCAGATGCAAAATTGAAGAAGTAACCTTGTTTAGATTACCCCTATTGACTTTCACCGGTTATAAAATTTAACAGCTTTTATTTTCTAACACTATATTTCTGCTTAATTGTATTGATGTAAATTGTAAATCAATTAGCAATTGATAACCACGGATTAATAAATTTGCGATTTAAAATACATTAATTTACCTAAATTAAATATGCTATAGAAATATTATTTTGCTAAATCTAACCGTTTAACCTCTATATTATTTTAATCGCTATTTTTTTATTTGCAAAATTGAAATTGCCAGTACCGGTATATCATTTATAATCACCGAGATAAAAAAATCATAATACAGTAATTACGTTTATAAAAGCCTTGGTTTGGCCATGCTGTTCATGCATGACCAACAAGAAAAAAAATGTAAAAAGAACAAATCAAAAAAATATTGAAAAAAATAAGCGAAATACATGTACCGTACTTCTTTTTTTGGCATACCGGTACCGTAATTAAAAATTATGTTGTCGATTGGATTTGCTGTTCAATCCTAACCAACCACTCACTCAATTATTTGCCAAGCGCAAGTGATATTTAAAAACTGATCTAACAAGGAAAAGGCTGTTAATGTTAACATGAAATAGTATTAATTTTATTTGCGTTATATTATTATGATAAAGTAAAATTCCATTTCCAAGTTAACTTTATCTGCCAAATTGGTGAATCATCGCATCAAAAATAAAGCTACCATAATAATAATTATAATCATATTTGTTCGTAATATCAAATTAAATGAGCGCCCCAGCAATGCAATCAGTGGAAATAATGCTATTTGTAATAATGCATACCGTAATATCAAAAAATGATTTCAATTAACAAAATCTAAATAGTAAACTAAATTTAAAAAAAAAAAAATAATAGAAAACGTAGTTTTAACCTAAACAGCTTTCAAAAGAGCCAGGGGCGTAAGATCATTCAAGCAGAAAGTTTAAGAAAATAACTTTAAACTTGACAAAAAAAATTTAAGTTTAAAAATTTTTGCGAATAAATTTATAAACGAAAATTAAGAAATACAGTAGACAATACATTATTTTAAAAATTATTTAAATTGTTGAAAAATATTTTTTTCCTATTAAGCAACTGCTCGATACTTATCGCATCTTGAAAATTGTAAGTTTGAAAATAAATTAGCTTTTTGAGAACACGTGCAATAAAACCAAATTTCACGCTTGTTCTCCTTTCTCTAAAAATAAATTATTATTGCATTCATTCACCTGCGTAGAAGAGGATTGGGCCAATCAGGATCTTTCCTCTCTCTCACGTGACGAATTTCGGCACAGCCTCCACCGGCTTAGCTCAATCGTACCAGCAGAGCGAGAGAGTTTATGACGTCACCCAAGGGGTTTCCACATCTGACTTTGTCTTAATTGCCCATCTTTTCTGCACCAGGTTGTCACTTAAAAGCCATCGTTTGTACCGACCACGTGTTTGTCCTTCTCAGTTTGACCGTATCAGTGCTCACGATCTGACATTGTTTTTAACTTGGAAAAAGCTCGTAATGTTTTTTGTTCACGACAACGTTGTTTGCTCTTAAAGATATATTTTTTTTTAGCCGAGAAAAGAAAAAAAAAAAACAACCAAAACAATAAAATGCAGACCGCCCATCATCCTCACCGACGGATGCACACGTTCTCCGGGCTACCTTACTCTTATAACCTGAACTTGGCTTCAGCAGCGCCTCCGTTATGTCACAGCTATCCGTTCTTGACGTACAACGCGGCCAGTGAAGTGCTCAACAACCACGGGGACTATTATCACGCGATGAAATCCACTTCTAGCACGGCGGATAAATCGGACTCCATTAGCAGTTCGACGGATGACGAAGAGATTGATAATGAAAATTCACCCGTGTCCAATCACTCCCCATCTCATCCGTTACGAGATGTCAAACATACCTATCCTTCCACGGTGGTCGGATACCCCACGTTGCCCGCCGAGTGCGCGGCAATGATTCCTGCCATCAACTGCCATCGACCGCAAAAAAGATACTTTTCTCAAGAAAATAATAGTCATCGGAAAAATGTCTATTCCAAACCTTTCACCATTGAAGCCATACTAGGCTTGGAAAACCGGATGCTGTTTACCAATAATAGCGGACACTCGAATAATACAAACACAAGTTTTTCGGAGAATGCAAAAATTGTTTACAGTCCGGAGAAAAAAAGCAGTGATAAACATTTTCCAACAAACCGTTCTGGTAAGTATTTCAAAAAATATTATACAAAAGGCTTAGTTAAAGATTTTATAATTCATAGCTCGATTAAATGTTTTGTTTGCCGCAATTGTCCAACAAAACGGAAACGAGCTCTAATTAAAATTTATGATGTCTCAATGCTATCATGATATAATTTCAATGCGATGAATTCATTTAATAAGTAAATCTAAATTTATAGTAAAAAATAGGGCTTGAACATTTTAACAACTGTTGCAATTTATTAAACAAAGCTTGCTTCAAAAATTTCTTTGAGCATTTAAAGCAATTATTTTAATTGCGAAACATCTCTATTTTGCGAACACAAAAAAATGAACTTTTGGAATACTTCAATTTTTGTAAAAAAATATTTTTGCAGAAATACAATAATTACGGTATTATCTTAGTATGCCATTTACTACCGGTAGTACTCACCATTTTTAAAAAACGTGTTTAACTATAATTTTGGCAAATTAGTACTTACTTAGGTGTGTTGTTAATAGGATTTAAAAAGAAATACAATGGCCCAGCAATAATTAGTCTAATTTAAAGCACAACTTCTGTCCATTCAATTCTAAAATAGTACGTGTTAATGAACTGATTAGATAGGTATTAGCAGTTGCTACGATATCAATTTTTAATAATGAGGTTAAATAGGTACTCTCACCTTTGACCCTTGAATAGATTATAATCATTGTGTCGTCTAGACAAAGGGTCGGTCGTTTCAACTTTTGATCAAAGTGTCTTTTTCCTTCATACATTTCCCCAAGCATTTTTTTTAAAAACAAGAGCGAGACCTCGAAGTAGGAACCACTATTGTCATCTATTCACTTTATACACATGCGCACAAACTCTTATGTCGGCGATACGTATTTAACTTTTTTCTTCTACTTCTAAATTTAGTTAAAGTGCAGGTAGAACAAAAGAAAAAACGTAGAGTGGTGCAAACCTAATAATCTATCCAAATGACTTCTTCCTTTTTTTTTTTTTTTTTTAAAAAACCTACCCCTTTACTTATTCCCTTAGGGCCATTTTTTAAATACATGTAGGCTGCATGTCTTCATTTAGTTTTTTTTTTCACCAAAAAAATTCTAAACTAACTCGTACTACAAAATAATGTCCTTTGAGAAAAAGTGTTAACATTTGTTTTTTCCCCTCTTTTTTTTTAACAGGGAAAGAATTTCGACGAAATTTAAATACAAAACTGACTGATAAAGTGGCAAAATCAAAGAGAGTAAGGACCATTTTCACACCGGAACAGTTGGAAAGGCTTGAAAACGAGTTTGAAAGGCAACAGTACATGGTAGGGCCGGAAAGACTATATTTGGCCTCTTCCTTAAACTTAACAGAAGCTCAGGTAAAAAAAAAATAACATTCGATTACACTTTTGTAGTTGGTCTTTCAAATTGATTATTTGCTTCAATCGCAATATTGTGAAATAATAAATTTGAGGTATCACGATATTTTTTATAATTTTGCTAAAAGTTTAAATTTGTAATTAATTGAGTGCATTTAAATAAATAAAGGTAAAAGTTTGGTTTCAAAATCGGCGCATTAAATGGCGTAAACAACATTTGGAACATCAACAAGCTCAATTGGCGAAAATCCGGGAAAATGATGATCAAGAAACCAATAATTATCATCATGTTTCCAGACAATCAGACGAAATAATGCCCTTTGCTGATGATCCAAATACACCCACAACCGAAGATGAAGAAGATAGAATGCTCACGTAAAAACAAATATTAGATTTTGCGATTGGGAAAGATAATATACAGTTTATCAACGCGGACGTACCATCTCAGACCTATCACAAGCCTTAGGTAAACATAAACGCGAAATTTTTGGAAAGTGACCAAATTAATGTAGCCCTCTTTTTTTGACAAAATATGATTTCCGAAAAAAAAAAAATTTCGATTTTTATTGCTCCTTTTTGGAGACAACTGTCTCCTATTGCCCTGCTCGGTTAGAAATAAAAAGAGCTATATCTAACTCTTTTTTTCGTTTTCCACATTTAACTTTCTCTTAAATCTACTGCCATGAGACGCCAAATTTTCTAAAAAAAATTTTAAATTCGATGATTGTTCTATCCCTTTTAAATTTTTTATTTTCAAAATTTTACTTTACTTTTCCCTATCTTGGCTAAAAATGGTAACATCACCCGGAACGCTTTGCAGAATTTGTATAAGAACTAGAACCGGGACATCGCTCCCGTTCAATCCGAAACTCATCCTTAATCAATTTGTATATTTGTACATAAACCTTAATTATTATTATTCTCATTTACTATAAAATAAAATTATTCATTATAAATCACATTGCCAAATAAAATTTTATAATAAAGACAAAAATCTAAAAAATCTATGCATAGTTGTTGTCAGTTTTTATTCCCTCAAAATTATTTCGTAAAAAGAAAAATCAAATCGATAACGAATCTCACTCGCTTGACAGACAAAATTGAATTCCATTCGTCAAAAATTTAAACGCAAATTCCAACAGATGCAAATTCTTATTTTTTTTTTATTCCCTCAACTTCACAATAGAATTGTAATTCAATGAGTATTGCCAACGATATCCCCTGAATTCAATGAAATACACTAAAAATTCAATTCACTTCAACCGTAGCAAATCATTTTTAAATAACGAATTTTTTTTTCAATTACACTGTACAGCAAACTTAAATAATTTTATCTAATCTAGATAAATATTTAATAAAAAATATATACGCTATAGGTACAGTATATGTTAACTATTATTGTTAAATGAAAAAATATTTATAAAGAATTATAATATATGTGCAAATTTTATCACTTGTAGGCTACATTGCGACTAAAATTTACACAATAGAAACATTCCTAATTCAAACACTTATCTGTATTTAGAACGAATTTTTAAGTTAAATTTTCCTAAAATAATACTAATAGAGGTCTTCTTATTGCCATCCATGTTAAAAAATAATGTACTGCATTTTTTATTTAAAATACTTTTGATAACTTATATCGTCTTTATTGCGTAATTTTTTTTATAAAAATTATAGCAACATTTTCCAAATCCAATTTTATGCTTGTTTTTCCTCTTAAATTCAGGCTAAAAACAATATTGAAAAAATCAGCTTCATTTTATCATATTCATATTATGATAATTCTACTGTATCGTTTCATATTGAGCTTTACATGACGCTCGATGAACTCAACAAAATGTGTTTAGGCTTAATGAAAAATACGTAGCGGAAAGAAATAGGCCTTTAAAATTAGGCACCCCTAAAATGGCCACTAATTAATAAATTAAACAAATTTCCGATAATACAAAATGCCTGTAATTACAAATTAAAAGGCCACGGTACATATTTTTATATACAGTGTACATTTTATATTGTTCTCTCGCGTTGGCTAATTTCTCGGATCCACGAAGCATCCCCCGCATGAGATCATCACGAGATGAGTTGTTTCATCCGAGACCATATTGGGTCCTTTGTTAAACATCAGCAATAAGTTGTCAAGCTTTTTTGAAGCGAAAGAATGTCAACAATTCCAATTATAGTGCATCCTTTTATGCTGAAGCACAGACTCATACATGGAGGAATGCAAACAACAAAAGGGATGAAGCTTATTTTTATGTTGCATATCAAAATTGGAAAACGGGATAGATGGAACGAACGAGGGCAGGAAAACGTGTGAATAACGAGGCTCCGTGAAAAGATGACAATATAATTGGATTAAATCATATGCGAAAGAAAATGATACAAAAAAAAAAAAAATAGAAAAGGGAAAAAAAGATAATCGATGAAAGCTAATAAATCTTGACTAAATCAGTAGCCGGGCTTTCTGTATCTATTCATCTATTGCATCAACTACAACATTAATTTAGAAATTTATTTGCAGAGGGGGCACAAACAATAGAAAAACATAACATAGGCCTCGGCTAACATCGCGTTCCACCGCGCCTGACATCATCGCATTCCGATTTCGGTTTTATTAATAAATAAAAGTCAAACCAAAATGGAAAAGCGAGTAAAAAAAAAATCTGGAAGCGAAAATCTAATTAACACACTAAATATAATTATAAAGAGGTCGCTGATTAACACGAAAATGTGCTAAAATAGAAAGATTTACGACGTATTCGAGTAAGAAGAAAATAAAGAAATGAAATGCAAAAAAAAAAAGCTGTTTTTTTTTCTATTTTCTTTTTTATGTTAATTCACTTAACGTTTTATAATTGATCTTATTGAATTTTTTTTTATTTTTTTTAAATTTTATAGTTTCTTTAATCTTAATACATCTTTATCTATATTTATTGTTCACTAAAGTGTATATTATACCTGTCCCATAATGTCCTTAAAAATAAAGTGGTCGCCACTTAGTTGGCACATGCGCCGTCTGATCCTCAAGGCTTAAAAATGTTATAAATGACAGCAGATGTCATAAAATAAAGAGGAGGTGAAAAGTAAAAAAGTAAATAATGATAGATAGGTAGAATAAAGGTTTTAAAAATCTGAATTTGAGGTATAAAGTAAGTGATGACGCCGTAGTAGAGAGACAGATAGGCGGAGAAGAGAGAAATAGATAACGTGTATTCTCTATGGAACCTCTAATGCACTTTCAAAGTTTTTAGATAACTCCGCTAATGTGACTGACTCCGATTTTTTTTTTCTTCTAAACTTTTAAGAAATTCAAGAACACGTTCAAAATTTATATTTTTCTTGATGATGTCTGCCGCCATCGTCGATTCATAGGGTGGTCATAGGGTGGAGTAATGAGAACAAATTTATACACATTTCAATCTATTTTTTTTTTCTTAAATAAAAAAAAAACCGTTTTAAACGATAGTTTTTATTAATTTCATGTCTGTACAATTGGTTATTGACGTCATAAGTGCTCTTTCAATCAAATGGATTTTAAATGGGCTTTTCTTTGTAATAATTCAATTTATTAAATTAATGCAAAAATATTCTCCATATTGTCTGAGAAAAGTCTGCAATTCTCGCAAACGCTTTTTTTCGAATAAAAATATAGGTAGGAAAGGAGGCAGTTACAAAATTATTCATTTTGTTTTCCAATAAGCTACCGCTACGAAGATAATTTTAAAACTCGAGGTCGAAATCTAATGTATAGCTTTCTTGAATACCAATTAGAATAGAAAAGAAAAAACATGTTTATCAAAAGGAAAATAAATATAAACATAATATTATTGTATACTGCATTTAAGCTAAAAATTACATTTTCCAGTGATTTTAACATTTTCGTAAACCAGATTGATCGCACAGACACTTTTCTGCTACTTTATATCTCTCCGTAAATTGGACTAGTACATATTAAACACTTTCTTTTAAATAATATATTATCTTCGCTAAAATCAACAAATATAGAAATCTGAAAGGTTATTTTTTTTAGTTGAAAGCCAACAGTAGCGTTTTCTGGTTTTAACAAAATATCTCAATTACGTGATCACTTTCACAAAATAAGCTACTTATTTTGTTTTTATGAAATCGACAAACGAGTCACGACCGCAAGCTGATATCGTGGTATCCTCGCAAGTTGATATGCGAACATTTTAGGAAAATTATAAATTTGGCGGATTATAC